>OZ038478.1:134201512-134481512 GCA_964036315.1 Acanthosepion esculentum
GAAGTGTAATAAACATTGTAGTTTAAAAGGAAGTTCTCAATTGGAATACTGTTAGCATTTATTTGGAAGTAATGTCTTGATAGATCTGTGTTGGCAATACACAAAAACATTTTTGTTTTATAAAACATTCCACTTCCAGTTTACTGTAGCTATTTCGAATTGAAAAAAGAAGATACCTATTGTACTCAATGGCCTAGATTTCAACATCACACTTAGTCACCTCATTTTCAAGTTTACAAAATGTCTAAATTATTTAAAGCAAATAGTTACTAAATTGTATATCATAAACTGATTATTCCGAGGCATATTTAAAATATGTGGAGATATGCAGCTAAAAGAAACCTAATGATAGTGAGAAAAGAAGATTAAAAATGATTTAAAAATGAGATGTAAGAAATGAAAAGAAAAACATTAAAGAAGGAAAGTGTATCAAAATATACTTAAAACTAAAATCTGATATGTAATGAATAATGAAAAAATGAAAGAGAGAGAGAAATAAACAAGAGTAGGAACAGTGAAAAATATAAAATGCAACTTGCCCTCGACTGGGAATGGGGGTGCGTTTTTGGGGCCCCATTTTGACATCTGCCATTTTTTCAGCACTGTTTTATGGCCATCTGCCATTTTTTAAATTATTTTTAAAGTGCCGTTACATTGTCATCAACTAATAATATACATTGTGTATCTGCATGGCTGGTACAGTGCCTACTACACAGGAACCCCCAATAAGGTTGGAGCCCCAAAAGAGCTAGTTTCAGCAGCATTCTTTTGCTTTTTGTACTTTTTACTTTTTGTACTTTTTACTTTACTAAGTTATATTGTCAATCCTCAACTATAATAATTGAATAATTACTTACTACCCCAAACTTCTCAACCGTGTGTGGGCCCTATGCCTATTGGGGACCAGGAGGCAGAAGTGCTAATTTCAGTAGCACTGATTTTTTTTTTAAATTGCAATTTTCTTTCTGAACAGTTTCTTTTAAATCAATTGAGAGGGTAATATATCTTGGTAAAATCATTTTTTATTCAGAGATTGTCCACTGAGGAGGATCTCTGATTTTTTTTTTTTTTTTTACTAATAGTAATACTAACCAGAAGTCCATGGCTAGTAATTAAAATAAAATTTCTAGTCCCTATTTTTTACATTTCTAGAAAGATAAAATTGAGAAAATGATTGCTTCAAAAATAAAAATGTTTAAAGGTTTCAACACATGAAAAATTTTCCCAAAAACTGAAATACTGTTTTTAAAACAAATTTTTTAGACAATCCCATTTGTGTTGTGTTGGAATCTTTCTAAAACTTTTTCAGCAGAAATGCATCAGCAATTAATCTTTATGGAAATGCAAAAATATGTCATTATAAGTGAAGAAAGGGAAAAAATAGAGAGGAGATAACTGGAGAGAGTGAGAGAGAGAGAGAGCATGAAGGGAAGCTGAAATAAAAGAGTGAGGCTAAGGCTGAAGGGAGAAAGTTAAAAGGAAAGAGAGGAGGAAAGCTGTTGGAGAGAGGGAAGAAATCTGAAGAAAAGAAGAATGAGAAAGAGATGGGAAAGCTGAAGTGGTAAAGGGGGACAGCAGAAGGGAGAAGGAAAATGAGAATCTAAAGAAAATCTTAAGGGAGAAAGAGAGAGAAGCTGAAAGGAAGAGATAAAAGAAAAAGGAGAGCTGAATTGAGAAAGTGAGCAAAGTTGAAGGGAGAAAGATGAAGAGAAACTGGAGAAAATCTGAAGGGATAAAAAAAAAGAGGTAAGCTGAAGGGAGAGAGAAAGAAGAAAGCTGAAATGGGAGAGAGAGGGAAGCTGAAGGGAGAAAGATGAAGGGAAGTTAGAGAAAATCAGAAGAGATAAAGATGGAGGGAAGCTGAAAGAAGAAAGAAAGGGAAATGAAAAGAAAGAAAAAGGGAAGCTAAAGAAAATCTTAAGGGAGAAAGTGGGAGGGAAGTTAAAGGAAGAGAGAAAGAGAAAAATTTAAAGGAGAGGGGAGAAGCTGAAAGGAGACAAGTACACTGAAGATTAGTTTCTGGATCAGGAATGTGTAGAGATCACATGATCCTAATCATTACATCATCATTAATATTTGTTTCATAAAGTTCTCATAAAACCATAGAGCAACAAATATTAAGTAAAAAAAAATTCTAGTTACTTACTACATGATTCTAAGACAGCTCTCTATATATCTACATTATCTAGCTCAGTCGAGCGCAAGGCCAGATGTTAAAGAGAAAACATTGATCCAATCATCCAAGTGAGGAAGGTCTACCAATCTTGAAAATCAACATTCAAAATCCTTAGTGGCTCTAACAACCACTTATGCTGTGATATGTTTTAAGCTTACCTAGTCTGGTACAAGACTAAGAACAATAGCACGCTGAGTGAATAGTGCAATGATTTCTTAAACTAGTTTACTAACTGTAACTGTACAATAAGTGCCTGATATTGAAGAGATAGATAACAACAAAATATAAAATTTACTAAATATGAAGTTCTGACATTTCTTTTACATTCATAAGCTTCCAGTGCTAGACACAGGATTTAATTTAGACATTCCTATCTGATCTGTTCAAATATATCTATAAGACCACTTTGATATATGTACAGCAGGAAATCCTTAAGAATTTTGTAGAGAAGGATGAAATTAGCCTAATTTTATGAGAGACAATGCAACAAACTTTTCTTCACTCAAAATGATAATTTCTTTGTAGCAAGTGTTTTTGAACTATGTTTACCATTGGATGTATGGTGTGGTATAATAAATAACGGCTTGGAATAAGAAATCTGAAAGCTGAATTTGAATTCTAGTTGGATTTGTTACATTTACTTACGTGAAAACACCTTTGCGAAAGGTATGAATCCATCTCCTCTGCCTTCAGCTTGAATAGTAGGACAGACTAGGCCCTATAGCCTTGGTTGGTAACCAGTCTAACACAAAAAGAAACAGCAATGTACTGTGGGAAAATCTTCTGCCTAGTCAGCCTTGAATTAAAAGAGACATTTGACTGACTTGCCATAAAATAATTTTCTGCTGTAAATAAACATAAACATTCTTTAAAATTTATCTTGCTTCTTAGGTATGTAAAAGATTTTATTTTATTGATTCACCTCAGACAGTCATATTGAGCCTTGCTGGTTGAAGCCTATGGATTCACTCCAAGATCATCGGCGGCATTTTCTAGATGATGTAGGAAATTGTGGCATTTATAAATGTATAAATTTTATTCTGAAGTTTTGTTTCAGCTCAAAGTATAAGATGTGTACACAAGTTTTCAGACAAAAAATAAAACAAAAACAAAGCAGAAAAAATAGTTTTCAACAGTATATGTGTTTATATTTCTGAAATGAGGTATTATGTACATTATTTACATTATTTGGACTATTGTCCTCATTTTTGTCGCCATATTTATTACAACATTTCGGCCGTTGTACACTCCGGCCTTCTTCAGGTGGTTGGAATGTCAAACTGAACTCTTTATTTTCAGAGGAAAAAATTAACAGGAGATAACTGATAACTGACATCCATTAAACATGGAACAGGGAACTAGAACAGTCTACCCCAATGAGCGAAATAAAGGGTTCACTTCAACATTCCAACCACCTGAAGAAGGCCGGAGCGTACAACGGCTGAAACGTTGTAATAAATATGGCGACAAAGATGAGGACAATAATCCAAATAATGTAAATAAAGTATATGTGTTGTCTAATATTCCCCTATGACCCCTGCTTCCCCACAAAAAAGAATGGTGCTGGGAGCTTTTTTCACACACATAGTACATCTACACATATCCAAAATTGATAGAAGAAAAACTTTAATGAAATATTTTTCTCATTTTTTATGTGTTGTGTGCCTTCAGGACATTAATGATCATGGTTCTCTACAGCTTCCTGTCTTTTATAGCTCTAAGCAACATTTGACTATTTACTATCCCACTTTGTCTCTGCTGTTACCAATTCACACAAACTAATTAGAGGTTACTGGTTGTTTTCCTTTATCTTTTTCTTTCAATGTTTTGTGAGTGTTAAATTTTCAAAGCCCTCTTTTTTCACAATGGACCCCAGAAATTTAAAATATCTGTTTCTAAGTGTTCTTCAAATTCCTACACATTCTGGTGGATATTTTTGAAACATATATATACAAGCAAGCTTAATTTAAAACTACATAATATGCAAGGTGGAGCACCTCAACATGGTGTCATGGGTAGCAAGCTTGTCTCGCTAGAACAGTTATGACAGAATAGTGAGTTTGATCCTCACTGGGTTCACCATACTTTCATCCTTGTGTCGCATCTAAGATGCACTTAGAAAATCTCTATAATATGCAAAGTGTTAGCTAAAAGATTAGGGAATCTGACCATAAAAAGAAATTTACTTTAATATCTACTGACCATCTGAAGTTATTATGCAAATAACATAAAGCTCAATAACTTGAATTTGCTTTGAAAAATCTTTGTCAAATTTTAATCAATTAATTTAGATGTCAAAACAAAGTTTGAGTTAAATTCTGAGGTAGTTTTAACATGTTTTTTTTTAAGTTATCTTCAGATTGCAGTTTTTATAATAAATTTATTATAAAAACTGCAATCTGAAGCTTTATTTTGACATCTAAATTATTTGTTTAAAATCTGACAAAAATTTTTTAAAGCAAATTCTAGTTATTGTGGTTTATTTATGTGATTTGCATAATAACTTCAGATAGACTATAGATTCCACTGTCTCCTTCAAAGTAGTGTCCTTGTGAGCTGTCAGACTAAAAAAGGTTACTATTCATTCTGTTCATTCACACTGTCTAAAAATCCCTGGACTCTTGTGCAGCAAATCATATGTATAAACAAAATGTTACTTTTCATCATGAATTGGAAATGTGGCCTAATACATTTATATGTCTATCTCCAGGGCCAGACTAATTAAAACATTTTACACTTGTGTAAAATAAACTTCTTTCAAGTGCATCTAGGAAGGAAGTAGACAAGTGTCTATTGATTGAGATTTTAAGAGATGGCAAAAAAAGAAAAAGAAAAACTCTTAGTTTGGTGATCTTGTAATTAAAAAGCAAAAGTCAACACAGGCCTCTGTTTTTCTTTTTCTTTCATTCATTCAGACCCAGCCCCCGCTCCCAACTAAAACAACATCCAGCAGTAGCTATACACATGTATGTGCAAAGATTGTCTCAGATTAGAGCATATGGTGTGAATGTTTATCAAAATCAATAGACTCATTGTGTTTAACTTATGAATCTTGATGCATATATGTTAACATTATTCATGAACATTAAGTCAATGTCAGGGAAATAACACATAATGTCTGGACACCCAATTACTGAAAGGTATTAAAGTATTTGTAGGAAATAAGTTTAAAAATGCCTTTTAAATTTTGGGTCCTCTAAAAATGAATCTTCTTATTTATTTATTTTTTGATCGTTTTACCCAAGGCAAAGCAATAATGCCACTAAGATGCAAGAGGTTACTGAGAGTGAAAGACAATGAGAAGACTTTAGAAACCCATAGCAGGAAACAACTGATAAACCTCTACTCCTGTTCAATAGATGAGGAAGAAGAGTAAACTAGGCAATAGACAAACCTATCCTACAGAAAAGAAAAAAAACGAAGCAAAAAATAAAAATAACTAAGTGCAAAAAATAAGTAAGAGAATAAAGAGTAAAAAATTTTGTTTGGGCAGAGACATTAGAAGTGCAGAGTTTAGATAAGAGTGATTGCGATTACAATTCAAGTGCATGTATTCAGATAAGAATATTTGATTATGTAACTGCTGTTCCCTAATAAATTTTAACTACTTATTTAGATTTTAAGATGGTTTAAGTTGTGTTGTTGCCTAAAAATAAATAAAGTTTTGGTAGTTCAGTGCCTATTAAGAAGTGGAATTATCTATCAGCTTACATCTCATTGCCCACCCAAGCTTATGGCTGTGGTAGATGGGGAGAACTAACAGCAAGTGAAAAAGAGTTTGGATTTGCCCATTCACATAGAGGCATATCAAAAGACAAATGTAAAATTTTTTCTTTAACCTGCATATATGGAATCAAGGATATGAGTGCAGAATTCTTTTTCTTAAGAGACTCAGCTCAAAACCAAAGGGACCATTTAGACAGATCTGCATCCACCCACATGAATGTCAACAAATATAAAATTAAAATTAATAATGACAATAAATTAAGGTAAAGAGAGAATAAATAAATAAAATTGTGTGTGTGTGTGTGTGTGTGTGTGTGTGTGTGTGTGTGTGTGTGAAATATCTAGAGCCACAGCTTGAGCTCCACCATTATGATGGTGAAGCTCAAGCTGTGGCTCTAGATATTTCAAAGGCATTTGACAGGGTTTGGCATGCTGGTCATCTACTTAAGCTCCAGGTCTATGGTATTACTGAATGATTGTTTGATTTAATCCAATCATTCCTATCAAATCATGAAATTAAGGTCGTTTTGAATGAGCTCGCTTCCAGATCCTTTCACACAAACATGGGTGTCCCCCAAGGCTCTATCCTGGGTTCTATGTTGTTTCTGATCTTCATCAATAATCTTCCTGATGCCATTAGTTCCAAATTAGGCATTTATGCAGATGACAGTACCATTTGCTCCTGTCTCAATAGCAATTCTGTCAGCTGACAAAGTTAACCTGGCCACTGCTCTTGAAAAGGACCTCCAAAAAGTGATAAACTGGGACAGGAAATGGCTTGTAAATTTTAATGCCTCCAAAACAAAACTGCTCTCATTTAACCACTATAGAGAAACTTTCCTTCCCACCATCAGCATAGCTGATGCTAAACTCCCGGAGAGCAATACACTGCACTTTCTTGGCTTCATGTTTTCAACAGACTTGAAGTGGAATGACTATATTGAATTAATAGTTGCATCTACTGCAAGGGAAGTTGGGTCACTGTGTTGTGCTAGAAGGTTTTTCTCGTCAGAGTCCATTTTGTATATTTACAAATCTACCATTCAGCCATGCATTGAATACTATTGCCATATCTGGTCTGGTGCTTCTGCTATTCATCTCGCGGTTCTTGACAAAATCCAAAGAAGGATCTGTAATGTAATTGATCGTGACATGGCATCTCAACTTCAGTCACTTTCTCAATGATGTGACATGGCTTCCCTCCGTCTTTTTTACAAATATTTTCATGCCAACTGTTCTGACAAGCTTTTTTCCCTGGTACCCAGGCTACATGAGTTTAAGTGTGCTACTAGATTGGCATATAGGTCCCACTCTCTTACTGTTGAATCAGTTAAATGTAACTGCCACTTCTACTCCAAAAGTTTTTTTCTCACACTTCCTGCTTGTGGAACTCCTTTCTGTTTACCTGCTTCCATGAAAACTACAAGCTTCAAAAATTTAAATACAATGTCAATTGCTATCTTCTGTCTTCTTGAATCCCATTCATCTTTTATCCTTTCCTCATTCCCCACTGTACCCAGTTTTTTCTCTCACTTTCACTCTCTGTAACCCCCTGCATACTGGTGACATTCCCACCTTGCTTGGTGTGAAATGATTAAAATAAAAAACATCCATGGACCAATGTGGAGAGAATGCTTTCATTTGGCCAATGTTCTGACTTTTGGTAAGTCAGTGGCTATTAAGAAGTGGAATTATCTACCAGCTTAAATCCCATCTGTGGTATTTTGAAAGTAACAAGTGTAAATTTAAATATAATTTAAATGAAAGTCAAGATAGATGGTTATAGTTTATTATCTGGGATGATTGGCTTCATTAAAATCTGCTTTTTGGTCAGATTCAAATGAGAGATGAGAGATAAGAGAACTGAAGAATAGTTTATTTGAGGCTTCCATCTCAAACATAAGCTATCACATTATATTACTTGGAATAGGCTACAGTGACATTCCAAAAACAGTCAATAAACTTTTTTTTTTCCTTTCTAGCTTTCTAGTAACTTTACAATTGTAGTTTATCATTCAATTTGGTTGAATTTGAATAATATGATCAGGTATGGGTATATCATTTGCAAAATTTTGTTTTAATAAATTTATTAAAAAATTATCCTGTTTGTTCATGTAACAATAAGCAAAAATGCTTAAGAATTTAATTCTCTGCTTGTTTGAAACAAAACTAATCAGTAAGGTAGTTTTGTTACTTTATATAAATTCATTAAATATACTTGACTAATTTTTTCCTTTTGGCTTTAAAGGAATTATAAAACCACAATATAGTATAATAAAACTGATCTGTCTCATATATTATATTTTTTATTGAATGTTGGTACATGTTTTAGGACTTCTGTTCTTTTCATCAGCCAAGTTGCCAACGATTTACATTGATTTAAAGTAATTTTAATTGTTTCTGACAGTGTTATATTAAGCATTTGGTAGCAAGAGAAAGGAATAATGAGGATTAGAATGAAACAACATTTATTGTTGGTAGAGAGTGCATGAATAGCAATCAAGTGTATACATAGTGTCAGGAGTTGAACTATTTCTTGTGCTGGCATGGACGAGGTCACAGGATACAGTCAGTGCATGTTTGGAGGTCATGGTTGTAGGTATTGTTGGTTAGTTGACCTGTTGTGCTGAAACTGGGTGACATCGGATTGGCATACTCTTGGTAGGCCTGTTCTGTGGAACAGAGGCCGCTGGTGTCAACTATGAAGGGAATGCCTTGCAAACAAGTCAAGGTAGATCTGTTCTGTGGAGCAGATGTTGTTGGAGTTGACTGCAAATGGAATGTCTTGTAAACAAGTCAAGGTAGGCCGAGGTGACGGTGGGTGTTGGGAGTCCAGTTCTATGGAACGGAGGTTACTGGTATC
Organism: Acanthosepion esculentum; assembly: GCA_964036315.1. NCBI lineage: Eukaryota > Metazoa > Mollusca > Cephalopoda > Sepiida > Sepiidae > Acanthosepion > Acanthosepion esculentum. The sequence continues at coordinate 134,210,278 of OZ038478.1, forward strand.
AACTGTGAAAGGAATGCCTTGCAAACGAGTTGAGGTAGTTTGAGGTGACAGCGGGTGTTGGGAGGCCTGTTCTGTGGAACGGAGGTCACTGTGTTGACTATGAAAGGAATGCCTTCTAAACGAGTCGAGGTAGATTTGTTCAATGGAACGGATGTCACTGGGGTTGACTGTGAAGGGAATGCCTTGTAAACAAGTCAAGGTAGGCCAAGGTAACAATGGGGGTTGGCATTGATGAAGGCTTGTAGCTGGGAGGAATTGAGGTTAAGATATTTCAAGTTGAAGCTGTATAGCTCCACTGGGTGGAGTCGAGGTTGAGATGTTTTGAGTCAAAACTAAATAACCAAGGCAGTAGTTCAAGCCAGAAAGTGGTAACAGTCGTTGAAATGTCCAGTCATGTTGAGTGGTGGCAGTGAAGACAGTGGTGGTAGTAGTGCTCTGCTCTGTGTGGCAGCCAGTCTGCAACTCTGTTGTGATGATGAGGTCATGGCAGCGATAACAGCAGCAGCAGTACCCTGTGTGACAACCAGCAGCTGCACCAGACTGCAACTGTACCTGGGAGTTGTCAGACCCTGCTTTTAAGTGGGTCTGCTAGACTTCAGGGACATTTCTTTTATTGGTGGGAACATTCACAATTGGCCACTTCATAGACCGGATGTGATGCATGGAGCCCAATGGGCAGAAAACAACTTTTGTTATTTCATCTTCTGCCTTGAAGTGGAATGAATCAGAATGAGATCTAATTTCAATGGAGTATAACAACAGGGTGGACATACTATACATATGTAATATGAAAGAAGGGTTCTGAATTGCTAAAAGGAAGGCTTAAGTTTAATCTTTCTAAGAATTTTGAATTACTGAATTATCTTTTCTAGAATTTTGAAATATTGTCTGTTACATGTCTCTGTTGTACTTTTGAAGTTTTACTTTAAAATTAAACCAGTGTAAATCTTTGACTGATGAATGGAATAGAGATGCACCAACATTCAATTAAAGTATGTTATAAAGTTTTTATCTACAATTCTGTTGTGTTAATTTAATATAGTGTCTATTTCAAATTAATCAATAACACAATCCTCTGTAACATAGTGTTCATCTGAAGTCAAGCATCCTCATCTGCCTAAGTCTCACAGTATTTATATTCTCTCCTCCTCACCAGTCTTTTACCGGTGACCACTTTTAGTTCATCCCGCCTTCCCTGTGGGCTTCTCCACTCTACATGCACACCCCTCCTATGACTACAGGGCGTATGAATTGTGGTCATTTGTCAAAACAGTTCAGAGTAATTGTGTGCTGGTCCCTGCATTTGTGGAGATAATGATCTAGGTTGCCATGACACCCTTATGCGGCATTGCAGATCATGACTTGCTAGTTTGCATGATTGGAGGTTGGTTTTCATCCACTTCCATTTCTGTATGGTCCTCCACCCCCTCATCGCTGTCTGTCTCATCTACTTCCATACTTTCCAGTGTGTTGTATGGAGGTTCCATGTCAGTAAGTATTAGCCTCTGTGGGGGTGGTTGTGGTGTTGGGTAGTCTGGTGTATCCATGACTGATACTGTTTTTCAAAGGAATCAACATATGCTCAGTGTAATTCAGTTGCTTTCGTCTATATGCACCTGGTATTGTCTGTTGCCCAGTGTTTCTACTACCCTCCCTGTCTTTGTCCACCACCGTGGATATGGTCTATATTGGTTGTGCACTTGCACTGATTCACCAACCTGGAGCTCTTGGAGTGGGTGACTGCGCATGTTGTACTGTTTCTTGTTTAGTAGATGCCTTTTTACCATTGCCGTTTCCCTCAATTCTTTGATCTCCCTCCAACATCTGTGAATTTGGTACTTCTTGTGAAGTATGAGGAGTTCTTATTGTGCAGCCATATAATATCGCAGTGCCATATGATTCATCAGCACAATCTGTTAATGTTTGTTTAGCTGTTTTTACAGCCAGTTATGTTCATCCATTACTCTGAGGGTAATGTGCTGAGGATGTGCATTACCTTATGCTCCAGTCCTTAAGGAATGAATTATACTCCTGAGAGTCAAATAGTGGACCACCATCCAAAGATTTCTCTTTTGATGTGCCATACATGCAAAACCAATCTCACAAGGCCTTGCATATTGCTTTAGTCTTCCCCGATGATAGCAAGGGTACTTCCACCCTGCCAGTGTGTTGGTCTGTGTACACCATATAATCCTTCCCATGAAAGTTGAAAAGGTCTGTGACTGTCTTGGAATGGAAATTCTGAGTTTGTCAGTGGCACCAGGGGTTCTCTGGGCTGAGACGGGTGATTGTGTTACATATCTGGCACTGGGCTCTTGTTTGTTGGATACTGGTGTCCAAACCAGGCCAAAACATCTGCTGTCATGTGTTCGCCATCATTCCATTGACACCCTGGTGCACAGAGTGGAGGGCCTCAAGTACCTTGGCACAAAGCTGCTGTGGTATAAAGATTTTGTTCTCCTTTATAGGCACACCTTCAAGGCAATACAACTGGTCTCCCATCAGTCAAAATTGTCGAATTCTTGGTGGTAATTCATAGAGTAACTCAGGGAATCCCATTTGAATGTACTCTGCTAGCATTCCTCGTCAGTGGCTGTGGCAACCACAACCCTGTCCCAGGTTATAGCTTTCATTTTAGGGTCATGTGTGTATACAGATACAACTGATGCTTTTATGGCACTGTCGATATGCTGGGTGGTGTTATTGGTCATTGCCCAAATGTGTTTTGGCAATGCCAGATATCTGAAGATGCCATCAGGTGCAGCATTCAGCTTCCCCAGAATGTGCTTAATGCAGAACTTATACATTAGTAACCATTCTATGAAAACAAACAGGCAAGGGATTTTTATATTGTCTAGGACCTGTTTTGAAAATATTTTCACCAGTAGTTAGTGATCCACTATGACCAGTAGGTTTGGACATCCCAATATGAACATTCTGCAAGACTCCAAACTATACACAAGGGCTAGGGGTTCCCCTTCTAAAGAGGAAGTAGTGGAAATTCCACATCTATTGTAAACCGAGATCCATCTAGGATTATTTTCCAGTGGTCCTCACCACATTTAGGACTGGATTCTGTTGGGCATCAGCAGTGTTTTTAAAAAAGGATGTACCCAATGATAGTCTTAATAAAGTCCATTGAGAGATATGTCGCCCTATCCATCTCAAACGTTTTAACCACTTTCTTAATCTTCCATACAATGTTTCATTTCAACTCCTCGAAAATTTTGTTGCGTCCCAGTAAAATTTCTGGTCTTTTGTACATAACAATTCTCTGAAGGGGGTCATTGCCTCAATCTGTGAGAATGCATACAATACCTGATTCACTAATCCAAACTAGGACCTGATACTTGTGATATTTGTGGGAGAAGGAAAGTTGAGAATGGCTTCTATCATTCTTTTGGTTGACTTTATACCATCAGCCATTATTAAGAAGCCAGCAAACTACTTTGTCTTCTGCAAATTGAAATTTGTTGGAGTTGAAAACTATTCCATTCCTGCTGCAGTGGGTAATATATTCCAACATGTGCCAGAATGTGGATTCTATGGATTGTCCCAGAGAACCATGTCATCAATGCAATGGGTTTTTCAGGGTGTATCTACTGTGATATCATGAAATCAGCAGGTGTACTTGTCCCCCAAAGTATGGAATCCTTGGGGTGCTCTAAAGTACCAGAACCGGCTCCATTCTGTTATGAATGTGGTTGTGTCTTGTGCAGCTGGGAAGAGTGGTAGGCTGTGGTACCCATTCTGCACATCCAGAACTGTTTTCTTTTGTTCGAGCTGGTACAGTGGACACTTGATTAAGTGGGGATGGAGTGTGGTGAGTCCCCCACATTGTAGCAGCATTTAGCTTTTGCAGGTCCACTGTCCTTTTGGGTGACCAATCCTTTTTTGATGCAACTACCTTTCTCAAGCACCAAGTTGTCGGAGTGCCTGCTGGTACCAGTTCAATAATATTAAGTGAAATGTCTTGGTTGAGGTCTTGTTTTATCCTCTCTTACCAGTGTTGAGGTAAAAGAATAGGTGTGTGTACCACTGACAGTGTCATCCCTTGGACAAAAGTTATGTCTAAAGGCCTCCTCATCATCACCTGTAATGGTTGGTGTGGGCATGTGTTAAACGTGCTCAATCTAAAATGGTCCTGTGGCCATTGCTCTAAACAGTTCTTATTGCTTTTGATAGGAGGGAATGGGATGTTGGCTGGTTCATCTGGAGCCGTCATACTTCGGGGACACCCACACAATGTTTTTTCATTGATAGTGGCTGACAAGTTAATTTTGGATGTCTGGTTTGGGAAATTGTGATGTATCAAATCCAGGTCTTTAATGCCAGCTCCAAAAGGTAGAACCTGGATGTGTTCTGTGACACAAACAACTTGCTTTGTTTCTCTGCAGTCAACTATGATCAAGACCACTGATAGAGACAAGAGACTTTCAGTGGTCTCACTCCAATGCACAAGAAGAGTATGCCTTTAATATGCATCTGATCATTTGTTATACCACCTATCCTATGTCTAGTTGGTACCAGGTGATCGTCAGTGCATCTCAGGACTTCCAGTATCTCTTGTAAACTGGAACAGATTTGTGTGCCAGAATCTGCTTTGGCAGGAATGCAGTACATGTGATGGTTGTCTGGATCATTTAGGGTATGTCCAAATATGGCATGGAATTTGATTATAAGAGAAACTTCTATTTTCAGGGATGGTGGTGGTTCTGGATGGCTCCCTCAGAACCAGTCTTTATCCCAAGTGAGGTGTGGTACCACTTGTGACTTCTGTCTCCTTCCGCAGGATGTCTTGCTGTTCCTATTTTCCCCATTGCTGAATACTATTGACTGGTGCTTCATCAAACTATTTGCCAATTCCCTGGTGGATACCTTCTTTGGTTTTCAACACACTTATTCTAAGTGGCCTATTATTCCACAATTGAAGCACTGCAGCTTAATTGTTGGACAGTTCTTCACTCCTCTCAGTCTAGTAGGATGTGATATTTTTCCATACTCTTTGCATGTCATCCCTGGTGAACATTTAGGGGTACTGATACCCTGGGGCCACCACATCTGCACTGACCTTATGTTGTTAAATGCTGTAAGCCTAGATAGACTGCTTTATAAATGGGGAGTTGACTTGTCTGTCATTTCAAGGCTGGCCAACCTATTAGATTTCTGTTTCAGCATAGTGAGAGTAAGGATATAAAATCCTATATTTTACAACCAATAGGTGAAGCACAAATAAGTATGAAATACCCATATATAAATATTAGGTTGGTACAAAAATAATGTCGTTTTTTGACGTTCAACTTCATGTGAGAAAACATTATTTTTGCACCAAACTAATAGGATCAGAATCACTAAAGTAAAAACTTTTGTACAAATCAATAAAACATATGATCTAAAATTAAATAAGTAGTTTCTAGAATTTGATTGGACAATACAGTCATGTGCTATACTTCCAACTACATCTGTATATTTGAACTCCAAATGAACTGGTTGCTATCCCACAGAAACTGAAAATCTCTCATTTGGAGCCAATTACATGATGACTACACACCATTCAAAGGAATATTCACACAAAGAAATATTCATAGTTGTAGATAAGTGTCTTATCATCCCTATGCATGTCCATTTCCTTTTGGAAATAAAATAATCAGATTTCACGTAGTAGCACTCACACACACACATTTCTATTAATGTGCTTCACCTCCCCCCACACACACATTCAGTCAGCAGCCATGCATATACTCCATTAAAATGTGCTTCTGACACATGCTCATATATATGACCTTTATGAACTACCCTTTGACAAATGGAAAATTTTGTCAAACATTTGAACTTTAGAACTTTGATTTTTTACTTTTTATCTTTCTCAGTAAACAACTGCTCTTGATGATGTTATTTGTGATCTCCATATAATTTCATTTTTTTCCATTAAGAGAATTTTTAAAGATCAAAATAAATAGTAACTCAAAGATGCAATATCTGGTAAATATGGCAGATGCAGCATGAAAACTTCCAAACAAAGTAGTAACATTATTTACACTATTTTATATTCAGACCATTGTCCTCATCTTTGTTGTTGTTATCACAATGTTTTGGGCATTGTTTATATCAATCTGGGTAACCTACAGGGAATTCTGAACTGAACCCTTTATTTAATCTATGGGACTAGACTGTTCTCGTTACATTGCTCATGTCTAAGGATTTCATCTAGTTCTTATTATGTCCTATGGGACAATGGCCTAGTGGCTTGTGAATTTGATAACATAGTGATTGTAAGTTCAATCCCTGAGTCAGGCAGTGTGTACTTGCACTCAGTGGAAACAGGTGAGCAATAACTGAGCAGTGCTAAATAAAAATAAAGGGTTCAGTTCAAAATTTCCTCTAAGTTACTCAGATCAATATACACCCAAGGAAGGTCAAATGACACATTGGCTGAAATGTTGTGATAACAATAACAACAAAGTTAAGGACAATAGTTTAAATATGTAAATCTCATCCCAGAAATTCAGACAGAAAGTGGTAACAATTTTTCACTTGTCACTAAAGAAATATGCAGTCTAGTGTTATGATGAAATATTATGTTCTTTATCTTAACTGATTCTGGAGACACTTCTCAGCATTAACTTCTATTGGTCTAATAAGGAGCAGTACTACTTTAACTGCGCTGTTGTTGAGACCTGGAATATGTCAAGTGATGTAATGAAATAACCTGTCACCCCATGAGTAACTACACTATAGGTATTAACTACCTATAAGTAGCAGTAAGCCAACAGACTACAAAGTCTAGCTGGGATCTGTTAAGTATGACTTAGACTTACACAAGAACTACTGACCTTCCAATAGTAGCACTCACTACTGGATTGACTGGCGACAGTTGTGCGCATAACTGTTACCTTATTTCTTATTGTACTGGTTTTACAATAAACCTTTACTTATTTTATCCACTGTGTTTGTCAAGTATATATACCTATTAGCATGGAATATAACAATGGTGGCAAGGATTGTTGAATTGAATTCACATACCAAATTGCTGTGACACCAAAATGAATTCACAAGAAAAAAAATATTTGTCGGCTATATGCCTGGTGACAGAGTTTTTTTCAGGAACTACTGAGGTGGAAAATTTTTCAAATAGAATTGGAAGAGTAATCTATATGGTGAAAGGAAAAATATGTGTATGCAAAAGGCACATAAACCAGTTAAGACCAAGATACTCTGAAATCGATATGACTCATCAACCTCATTTAAATTGAATGAAACATACAACAACATAAATAGATGAAAAGTTCAAATAAAACACAAAAGTCTTCATATAAAAACACTTGCATATATATATATATATATATATATATATATTACACTCAAAATTCTTAATACAAAGTTAGCATGTATCTATTTTCAAGAGACCATGCATTAAAAACAATATGAATTTTTGTACTTAACTGTTTGGCTTGTTATAAGCCTGGTTTGCATGTATTCTGTTTCTATAACTTCATGAAGTGAAAAGAGAAAGATTGACTTTCCTGTCTAACAATGTCTCATGCAGGTCATCAGGTAATGTGACTTTTTTTTTATTCTTGTGAATATTTATAATCAATTTTCATTGTTGTTTTTGTTTTGTCTCTCGCTACAGAAACTTGTTATTTCCAATTCTGAAACCATTTTCCATTACAGCACTCACACATTCAAGATTACAACATCTGGTATTCTCAGTCAGTCATCCATTTAAGTACTGACCAGGCCCAATGTTGCTTAACTTTGGTTATCATACAAGAACCAGTGATTCAATGTGATATAGCCTTAAGCCAGAAATAAACATTGATTATTTATTGTGAATTATTGATTAATTATTATCCCACCATGGAAGCTGAAAGAGCAGTAAGTAAGTGTAACCCTCTTTTGCCACATTCGGCCGACTTGTGTGTTCACTATTCTCTAAATGCTAAATTAGGTCAAACCAAACTAACCCATTTATCCTTTCCCCTTGCTATAAGTGAAAAAGTGCCTTCCCTTGAAATAATTTCTAAGTGTTTCTTAATGTAAAAAATAACTAAAAGTAGAGCATGGTCTTAACTTAAAAAACTATGGAGAATTTATGTGTAAAATTCTGCATTAACAAATTATTTCAAATGTAAATTCAGTATTGACTTAAATAAAAATTCTATTTTTGTAAAAGAAAAAAATAATATCCATTTTGTATTTAAAACTGAAGTTACTAAAATGTGTTAACATTAGAACTAAAACTGGAGAATTTTATACATAAAATTCTGCCTTTATTCTCTTTAAAAATTATTTTAATTGAAAATTCAGTGTTGAGACTGAAGGAACAAAAATCTTGTTACCTTCAAAAACTAAACCAAGAATTTTATGAGTCAAATTCCCTCTATATTTTCCTTTGAAATTTTTTGATAAATTCAGACATAGACATGGACATCATTAACAAATTAAAGGAAAAGCATTCTTGACACAAATATAAAATTGATGCTCCTTGAATTTAATTTAAAAAAAGGATAAAACAAAAGTACCAAAATACTTTTTCTCTCTACAAGAAGAATCTATGCTTAAGTGGCTAGATACTTTAGAATCTTTCATGGACGAAATAATTGATATTCATATCAATTTAGATTTTGATGTGAAAGATATTGAAAATGAAAATATTTGTGAAGCAAACTATTGTTTTGATATATTAGAAGCCTTTTATGACCTAATATATTGTTTTGAGCAAGATTCTAATTGCTGAAACAATAAGCCTGAACAGCAAAACTGTCAATCTGGAGACTCCATTGAAAATTCTAAAGTTTCTGACACTGATGAAAATTTAAAAAATTCAAACTCTCTCTGTGATAGTACATTGAAAGATAATAGATATTTACTTGAAAGTGATTTTGTTGCAAAAGAAAATTATAATATAATAATAACTACACTTATGAAACTGATAAAATTTCAATGAAAATTCTTTGTGATTTTAACAAGTTGAGAGATAATGTCATATCCATTGATGCATATTTAATTATCAGTGATAAAACATCAAATGACTTAAATGAAGAAACCCTGTTAGTGATTATGTCAAAGAAAAAAATTGAACAGTTTGAAAAGTCTATAGAAAATTGCTCTGTCCCTTTAATCCAGCCCTTAACATACAGAATGGAGTTGTAAAAAAAATTAAAGCAGCAAAATCTGTATGAAGATTATGCTGAAGTATTTAACAAGCAAGAAGGCAGGTGATCATAGATCAGATAGATGTTCCCCTAACAGGTTTGAAGACTACATTTGGATGCTTCATAAACCTGTGTTTAAATCTAAGGACCAAACAACTACCAAAATAAGACCTTTCCTTAATTGTTTGCTTATGACTAAAGATGTCCCTTCACTAAATCAAGCAGCCTGCTCTAGCATAAACCTCATGGAAAATGTGTTGGAATACTTGCTGGGTCTGAGGGAGCTTCATAAAGATTTACATGAGGTCAGCTTCACCAACAAAGTTGATGATAGGATTCTAGTTATAAACCCTACTAAAATCAAATAATTTTGGCTTTTGGGTAGAATTTTGGATCTCATTACTGGGGATGACAATAAATTTTGATCTGTTGGAATGGATCAAACCCATTCATTCAATCTTCTGTACCTGCTTGAATTGTCATTAACACATTCTTCCAAATCTGATACCTCTCCTGAAGAAAGTAATGAAAGACCGGGCACACCCAGGGAGCTTGTAGCTTTATGCCAGGATCCAAAGCAATCTTCTGAATCCAAAACCCAGACTCTGAGTGCTCCCTAAGAGCCAGTCAAAAAAGAAGAAATTCATTAGATGATTCTTATATCATTTACTAACTGCTGTTTTTAATTAATCATTTAAATATAACTATTTTAGTGTACCTAGTTCAAAATGTAATAAATCAACATAGTAAACTGTTGATTCTGGCAAACCCACATAACATAATTTTTTCAAATTTATTACCAATAAACTTAACAAACTTACAGCTGTCAAAGTACATATGTATTCATTTCTACATGATATGATTAGGATAATATGTCATACACAATAAATTTTTTATTGTGTTTGTTTCTGAGGGGAAGATATAATAACTATCTCACTTGTTGGCTATTGTGGAATATGAGGGCTTCCTTACTTTGCTTGATTCAGCAGTAGCAGCAATGGAAGTAATCAGCAGGGGATAACAAGAAGTCCCAGAACTCATAAAAATGCTGACCCAGTTCTATTCAGCCTCTTTTCCATTTTTCTTTTTCAGTGGTCGGTACCTTCAAGGCCCAGCTCAAAGGACTATTCACAATCCTTGCTGCAGAAGTCATGTGGCCTGTCCTGGCAACTTGACCTAAGATTTCTTGTGCCTCGTGAGAACAAGCAGAGAAATATTCCTTTGAGACACCTACTCAAAGGAGTACTCACAATTGTTCCTGCAAAAATGTACCAGTCCTGGCAGTTTGACACTCAGATTTCTCATTCCTCATGGGAACAAGCAGAAAAATCTCTCTCTACAAAAATTTACTCAAGGGAAGAACTTTGTTAACTGAGAAACCTAACTATTTTTCCCACAAAATACTACTATTTTGAAGTTTCTCCTTTCAACTACAAATAAAAGCTATTAAACAGTTATTTCAAACCTTGGATTTGTTCATTCTACTCTATACACTGTTGAGCACACACACACACATGCAGCCAGAAAAAATTCCTACATTCAGTTTGGCTTCAAATAACTAACATTTTCATCTGATCAGTAATTTTCTTTTTTTGCTTCTTTAATTTTTAATCATTTTACCCCAAGCAAGGTGATCATGCCACTAAGATGTAATGTGTTACTGGGAGTGGAAGAGAGTGAGAAGACTTTAGTGATGAGGAAGGGTAATAAAAGGACAGTATTCAGAAAGACAGAAGATTGTGATCGATGTTGCATTTAGATTTTTTAAGATTCTAGGTGGCAGGGAAGCAGAAGAGAGTTCCACAGGTGAGAAGTATGAGAAAAGAAACTATTAGAATAAAACTTAAGCTACAGATAGCAATTTCAACAGTAAAATGATGAGACCTAGAAGCCAATCTAGTAGTACACTTAACTTCATGCAGCCAAGCTACCAAGTGGGAGAGTTCGTTAGAATAACTGCCATGAAAATATTTATAGAAATGACAGCAGGAAGCTATGTTGTGCTGCTGGGAAAGTGACTAAAGTTGATATGTGAGGTTAGGGCTGATAACATTACAGGCCCTTCTTTGGATTTTATCGAGAATTTTGAGAACACCAGAAACTAAATATGGAATAAATTAGTCATTCAATGATAATATCAAGATTGTATGTAGGCAGACAAACATACAGATTTGATGACTCATCTAGTAAAGATTTTAGCTGTTTTGTAACTGGTCATTTTGAGGCAATCACACCCAGTCTGATAACTTTTGTATGGATTTCTTTTCAGCTGTTATAATGACAGATAGATAGGTAGAGTAGACAGATCATTATGATAAATACAACAAAGATGTGGCCCAAAAGAATCAAAGTATGACACCCAGTTGGTTTTATTTATTATTTTTCATAAATAATTTTACTTAAATAAAGTCATGAATAACAATGATGCACTTATTTACAAACTTCAGTTTTAATCATTAGTTTGCATTAATGTTTTGAATTCGGGTATGACTGTTTTTAATGTTAGACACTATCTATCTATCTATCTATCTATATATATATATATATATATATATATATATATATATATATATATATATATATATATATATATACATACATATATATATATACATACATACATATATATATATATATATATATATATATGTTAATCCTCTCAAATTTACAGATCAATTTCTTAATCTTGTTATTAAATTCATTAAGGAAGGCACCATAGTTTTTTTCATTTCTTTTATTTCCCCAAATACTTTCAATCTCATCCAAGATCATCTTCAGGGTTGAATTGCTAAGACAAAAAAATTAATGTAATTGATAGTTGTGAAGATATTTTTGTAAATGCACATGAAATGCACTCTGTTATAATTATAAACACTTATGAATGTGCTCTTTTATAATCAATTTAAAAATTAACCGCTAGCAGCTAAAGCTATTATGTTGTCTAAGGGAGGCAACTTCAACTTATATGACTGTAATTTAAAAAAAAATACAATTTAAGTGTTTCCAAAGTAAAAATTGCTGTTATAGACATTTAAAAACATTGTTACTATACTTATAATTAATCTTATTTAGTGTTGGTTGTATTTTTCTTATATAGAGGTTTTCAAGAATTTGAAGTTTTTGTTTTTTATTTTCATGGTGGAGTATACTTGTATTGCTAATTAATACATCTCTATATTATGAATGTGAATATGAAATTTCCTTTAAATGTTGGGCTGTGGAACTTGAATCTGACATGTGTGAAAAGATTATATGGAATCAATTGCTAGGTCTGCTATTAGGTAGGTTAGTTCATTGTTTTGTGCTAGAAGATTTTTCTTGCCCGAATCTATTTTGCATATTTATAAGTCTACCATTCGTCTATGCTTTGAATATTGCTGCCACATATGGTCTGGTGCCCCTACTATATATAGATCCTTGATAAAACTCAAAGAAGAATCTGCAATGTCACTGGTCCTGACCTGACATCTTAGCTTCAGTCACTTTCCTACTGCCATAGTGTATGTTCCCTGTGTCTTTTCTATAAATACTTTCATGGTAATTGTTCTGATGAACTTTCCTCTATGGCACCTAGGCTCTATGAATTTAAGTACATTACTAGATTGGCAGCAAGATTTCATCATTTTACAGTTGAAATGGCTAGATGTAACCATAAGAATGGCTACTGAAATAGGTTTTTCCTTCTCATAGTTGAGTTTGTAGTAACAAGCTGTATGAATAGCATTTAAATTTTATAATATTTACAGAAATAATAGAATAAATGTTTACTTTTTTATGATGTAGGATTACTCCACCTAATCAGCCAGGTGACTTCTCTTAATGCCTGCTAGATGGCATTATATAAAGCAGTATAAAAAGAAAAGACACAAATTCTCTCTTTTTCTATCTTCAACCAGAGTATGCCATAGTATAAAATATATCACATTTCATCATCGGGGGACTATTTAGTCCCCAGGCAAGCCATGTGTTGCATACAAAACACCAAATTATATGGAAAAAAAAACAACATGTGATCACAATATCTTCACAACAACCTAACATATAAAAATGTATCTCTATCCAACACAAGAAATTATCCCTTTTCAACAAACTGGTCAATGTCACTAAAAACTGGTAACTTAATGCTATTAGAATGGGAAGTTAAATGGTAACTATTAACAGTCATTAACCTTCCAAGATTTGTTTGGATGTTATGCATTTTATACACAAGACAAATCACCAACAGTTTTCATTTCCCAGGACCTTTTATCAGCTGTGAAATTAGAGGTCAGTTTCTATCACTGAAGAGGTGCAAATTACAAAAATGTTAACCTTGTAACTCAAGTAACCTTAAGAAATCCAAAATAAAATTTGATCTTGTGCTTCTGCTACAGGAACAAAGCATCAGTACCAGGTAGGATTGTAATAGAGTTGCTATCAGCTGTAGATAATTTCAGTATCAACAAAATTACAGAAATAATAAATTAAATATATGGCAGTGGCTACATACTGGCGGACCTTAGTAGATCTACCTTTGTAGTATTACCTAACAAAGCAGGTGCAAATGCAAGCTCCATCAGACAATAAACTTGATAAGCCAAATAATAAGCTTATCATCCAGATTCTGATGAATAGAGTGCATAGTAGAATTAGACTGGAAATAGGACAAGAACAGTGTAGTTTCATTAAGATATAAAAATTTTAACACTGTACCAAATCTAAATTCTTGTGCCAAACAAAAAAAATTAGTTAGTTGGAATAGAAAGTTGTATAAGGTACAATTAAGATTCAAACCACTGCATAAAATTTTAAAGGACAAACATTTATTATAGTATACAGAAAAAGAAAAAAATGCAAAAATTTACATATATGACTCTTCGACAAAAATTTCCATTTGTGCACCTTATAAATAATTAAGACAAAATAACATTTACATATATATTGCAAAAAAAGGATTACCATTGATAATGGAACAAAGTTATTACAATTTAGAAAAAGACACAAAGATTCAATTTTGAGAATGACAAAAAGAGGAAGCACATTCAAAAAGGCAGTAAAACAAAGATGCAACCACCTTTTAGAAAAAACAAAAACAAAATACTACTTTAACTTGTCCTACGAACATCTCTGGGCCATATAACAACCTTTGAAATGTCTTTTTATATTCACTCTGTTCATGTTTCACTGAGGCTTTTGGGAAAATTTCTTTAAATTCCTTTTTCATTCTTAGTTGTCCAACCACAGGAGAATTTCCACTTGTAAATTTTAAAATTCTTTTGAGCCCTTTGCAGCTGGCTTGTAACTCTGTGTCTTCTAGTTCCTCTCTTCTTGATGTCATCAATGTCATCTTCTCCTTCATGTCAAATGCCTTCTAGAGTTATCTATTGATCTGAGTCCTTTTATTAAGAAAAAGAGGCTTGTACAAGGCCCCCATACAGGTTTTTACTAGGGCTCGAGATCACATCTCTCATTGGTCAATAAATATGAAAAATATTTTCCATAAATTCAAAATGGACCCTTAATAATTTTGGTGGTTTTTAACTGCTGGGCTTAAAAATATATACATATGTAACAATTTTTTACACAAACTGTCTGGCTTTCTTAAAAATATACTTCTCTCAAAAGAATGTGTACTAAAAACAAAACAACCTAGATGATTAAACATTTATTATTACACCAAAAACTAACAGTAATAAAAAATAAAATTTTTATAAAGAATCAGGAACAAGAAATGCAATATTTTTTATCAGAATTATATCAGAAAGAGCAATGCAAATGCAGAATGATGTACACCTATGTTGCATAAACTACACAAAAGCATTTGATTTGGTACAACACAAATATCTATTTGAACTGCTAGGAAAACTTGATTTATTTGTGAAAGATATTAGAATAATATGGAACATATACTAGGAGCAAACTACCTGCATATGGATAGAAAATAAATTGAGCAAGTATACAAAAATAGAAATGGGTGTAAGATAATGATGTACTGTCTCACTGGATTTATTTAATTTATACAGTGAGGCAATCCCCAGAGAACTAGAAGTCCTACCAGGTTTTATTATTGATGGGCACAATCTTAACATAAGATATGCAGATAATATAGTGTTGATTGCAGATATATAAAAAAAAACTGCAGGAACTCCTAGACAAAGTAGTAAAGAAAAGTAGGAAGTCAGGACCATCAATGATAAAAAAAACTGAATCTATGGTTATCAGCAAGGGGAACAGCCCAAGATATGACCTATGTATTTGAGATGTTAAAATCAAGTAAGTATAGAAATTTAAATATTCGGGAATTGTTTTAATAAATGAAGAAAAATGTAACACCATAATCTGAAGGTGCTTTGGAATAGTGAAAGTTGCCTTCCAAAAGCTAAATAAAGTATTAAGAAACAGGAAAATTTAGTTAGAATAAAAGAAAAGAATGCTGAATTTCTACATAATATCAATCCTCTTATATGGCAGTGAATGTTGGATAATTTCCTTACAGATGAAGAGGAGACTTGAAGAAATGGAGATGTAATTTTACAAAATGTGTTAACCCTTGACATAAGTCACACTGAAAAAAAAACATGCAAAAATCTGCTCTGAATCATAAAATAAAAATGCGAAAAACTAAGGCATTATTTAATTAGAAAAGCTTTTAATTCCTTTTATGAATAATATATATTATGGATACTATTGTTTTAATAAAAAAAAATTTTCAATTAATTATGAATTTTTACAAGAATTGTTTTCATTTTTAAAAACTTGAATTAGAATAATTTATAAAATTTTAAATTTCTGTATTATTCTGTACTGGTTAGGCAACATTGTTATTAAGTAAAAAATATATTTACTAATGATAGCTAGAAAAGCAACCCTCCTCCCCAATATTTCAAAAAGAATTTTGAATTTTTGTTTTGTGTGTGTATAAATGTTCTAATTTTTGTAAATACAGATATCTATACATGACATATTTTTGTAAATACAGATATCTATACATGACATTATCAGAAAATAAGAGTGATAACTATAGTAAATTTACCTCAAATTCAATAAAAGATTAAATTACTTAGAATGTTTTCCTAAATTTTTAAGATTACTGGTTAGTTAAAAAAAATGAATTAAAAAGGCACTCATGTTATATTCTTCAAATAATTTTTACAGATATGTCCCAACTAGAAAAAAATTAGATAAATTACTGGCTGTCAGTCAAGCTGTCAACATCTTAAACACCTACCTCTATGTTAAAAATGCATTTTTGTGATATTTTAAACTAAAAGTAATATTTGTTTAACATCATGTTAATTAAACTTTAAATCAGCTAATATTCATCAAATGAAGTTTCAGAAAAGTATATTTTATTTTTTAAAGATTTTTACATTGTGATGACAGATGGTTAAAAATAGCGCTAAAAATTAATGAAAATATTAAATTTAATCTATTAGCTTGAAATTAAAACTAAAATAAAAGCTTCAAGAAAGAATATTCATTTTAAAAAATTCATTTTAAACCTTAGGTATCACACTTCTTTGGAGGTATCAACACATATTTTGTATAAAGCTCCATATGGTTTTGAATAATGCTATTTACACATTAAAAAGAAGTATTTTTATTAGTGTGACTAACTCTGTAAGTGAAAGGCAGTGATGACCCATGAGTTAAAGGACAGTCTATTCATAGATGGCTAGTATTAAATAATAAAAAGATTGATAAATAATCAGTCAAAATCAATAGGAGAGCGAGAGAGAAAGAGAGAGAAAAAAAATTAATTTTCTTAAATAGTTGTATATGAACTCTATTTCTTCTATATGCCATGTCCCTTCAGAACATTGGCAATTATGGCTTTTTACAATTTCCTGTCCTTTGCAGCTCTTAATAAATTTTGTCTTTTTGCTATCTTTCCTCAACCCTGTTCTGTCATCTGTTTGCTCAAACTCACTAGGGAGGTTATGTGTTGTTTTCCTCTGTTCCTCTTGCCTTCATTCTGTCCTGTCAGTATCAAATTTACCAATCTCTCTTTCCTCATTATGTGGTCTAGAAATTTCTATTATCTCTTTCTGATTTTAAATGTAAGTGTCCTTTTTGTTTTCATTTTCTCTAAAACTTTATTGTTTTACACATGTTTGGTCCATGGTATTCTCAGCATCCTTCTGTAAACTAAATCTTTTACTCATTTAGTACATATAAAAATGTTTTAGAAATTTATTAATTTCATTTTTTTTAAAAATTAACTGCATAAATTTCCATCATCCGTAGATGAGCTGTACAATTGCTAAAAAAGAAGAAATAATTCAGTGAAAAAATTTAATTAAAAATTAAACAAAGAATGGGTGATTAATTACAACATACCAGTTTGGGAATCTCTAGGATCAGCACTTACAGACCTTAGAATAAAAGTAGTATGTGAATGTTAAAAAAGCAAAACCCAAAATAGGAGTAGATCGTTTAATTCACACTCCTTCCCAGTCTTTTGAAAAGGAATAGAGATTTATACCTTGTTTCCTGTTTAGGATTGGGTTTCTGGTTCTTTCTAAAGACTACATCAACTCTGTGCTTCTAACATCTCCACCTGAACACTGAAATTTTATTCACTAATTAAATCTTGACCTCTTCAAGACTAGAGTTAGCTCTCTTTCCTGTTACCTTGCTCTTTCTTACATTAATACACCACACAGTAACCCTCTACCCTGGGTGGCCCTTGAGCCATGTATTGGGTGAACATTAGTAAAAAAAAAAGTCTCAAATATTTCTGGAGATATTAGGAATTGTGGTGAACAATTACATAGAAGCAAGTGAGTCAGAGTGGTTTGTGCCTGATGCAAAGGAAAATAAGTTCCTCACCTCAATATACAACACGTAGCAGTGGAATTTTGTTCCTTGTAAATGGCATGCATCTCCCTTCCTCACATTGGATTATTCCAAAAATGTATAAATGGTGGCTTTTGTACAGCTTAGCGTGGTTCAACCAATAGCAAGTCATGTGTTGATTGGTCAGACTGAAGGATGCTATTTGCCTGGATATCTGAGGACAAAGATGAAGAACACTAATTGGTCAATCAACCATGGTGTTGGTATAACAAAGAGAGGGCTGAAGCAATGAGAAGGAATAATTTTTATGCTGGTGACGTGTGCGTAACTCAAGAACAGCGGATTGAAAAAGAAGTATTTAATGTTGTACGAGCGACATCAGAGGAACACAAGCTCATTTATGCTACAGGAATAAAGTGAATACTGTTTTGTATTTATTTTGCAATTCCCCATTGTCATCTAAATTTTCCTTGAACATCAATGTACTATTTACTAATACATTATTTGCCTTGAATATAATAAATGGTAGCTGATGCCCAAAATAACTCCAAGTCCATTGTTAACTAGGACAAAAGATGGCTTGTTAATTTTAATGCCTCCAAAAATAAACTTTTCTCAATTAATCATCTGAGAGACTCCTTTCTGCCTTTTGTCAGCATGACTGATGCTAACCTGTTGTGCCTTCTTGGGTTAATGTTCTCAGCTGACATGAAGTGGAAAGACTATATTGAATCCATTGCTAGGTCAGCTGCTAATAAGTTAGCTCACTGTGTTGTTTGAGGCAATTTTTCTCTCTATCATGCCTTGTTGCAGGGCCAATAAGGATGTAAACCCTACAAGCTTATTTGTGTTCAAAGAAAGGTGTGAACAGCCAAGACAATGAGGAGACAAAGGTGAAAGTTTATATTTTAACTAAACATCAGTTTTATTTTGTTAAAATGATGTGCGTTTTTTTTTTGTTTTTTTTAAATACAACAAAAACAGAAAAAGATTTGCTGGATGAAATGTCAGGTTTGGATAGAGTGGTCTGGCAATTTTTAGTGAAACTGATAATAGGTAAGTTGATCATCGGTTGGTTGGGCTTCCAGGTCAGGTAATAGAAGTGTGTTTGGACCTGACGACAACAGAAAGCTGAAGTGTGGTTGATCTGGTCATGTCAACAGTCGGACTGGATGTACTAATGACAGGAAGCTGTTCAAAGGCCGGGCAGAAATGTATCAGTGATGAGAAGCAGGTTAGTGGCTGCACAGGAATGTAATAGTGAAATGGTAGCTGAAATGGTTGCCTCCTGACACAAAAGTTGGAAACCTCCTGCCTCCTGAGCGTCTGCTTCAATGATTTGGAGGAACCATTAGAGATGTTCCGACCCGCAGATGGAAAATCTCCTCCCTAAACAGGGCCGAGAATGTTGAGATGATACAACTTCCAAGGTGGATCAACCGTGGAACATGGGATCACGCTGAAAAGTACCCCTCAGCGGAACACTGGGAAGATCAAAAAGCACGACATATAGTCTGGTTGCCACATATAGTCTGGTGCTCCTGCTATTTACCTTGACCTTCTTGATAAAATCCAAAGTTGAATCAGCAATATTATCAGTCTTGATCTGGCAGCTCTGCTTCAGTCACTTTCCCATCACCATAAGGTTGCCTCTCTGTGACTTTTCTATAAATACTTTCATGGTAGTTGTTCAGATGAGCTCTTTGCTATGGTACCTAGACCTTTTGAATTTAAGCGCAGTACTCGGCTGGTGTCAAGATCTCATCAATTTGCACTTGAGGTGGCTAGATGTAACCATAAATTCTATGTTAACAGTTTCTTTTCTTGCACTTCTTACTTGAAGAACTTTCTTCCGGCTCCATGCCTTCCAACCAGCTTTAATCTGCAAAAATTTAAATGCAGTGTCAATCACTATCTACTGTCCTCCTGATTACTCTTTTCTTTTCCAACTCATTTTTAATATTTCTGTTCTTAATTCATTTACACCCAGTAACCCCTTGTGGCTTTACTGCTTTGCATGGGACAGTGAATCCGATTAAAAAAAGGAAAAAAGTTCTAATATACTATTAATATTATATTTAATTGAACAGAAATTTACTGTATTAAGGACAATTTCAAGTAGGCTCGGGATCAGCATACCCAATTTTTTAGTACAGTGTCAGGTGTTTGGGTAGCAAAAATTTTTTGTTTTTGTTGCTCAATTGAATTCCTTTACTTTCATAATAAAATTGAACTACAGAGACTGATCACACAAAAAAAAATGAAACAAAGCCGCGATTTAGTAGAGATAGAGCCTCAGAACAAACAAATGGTCTGTAATTTTGACCGCTACCACTGAGCACCCAAGGCAAGGATTAGTTGTTTATGCAGTAGTGTAGCGTAACTTGCAACAGCACGTGTATATGTGTAACTCTTCAGCAAAAAAAAAAGAGTTAAGAAAGTGTCGAAATTGCTGTGCTTGTCTAAGTTGGGCAGTCCAGTCATTTGATAGAAGCATCAGCGGCTGCTAGCTGAAAATCTGATAATTTACTTTTTATTTGCGTCACATCAACAAAGTAATTCTAACATGTCTCTTTTGGAGGAGGATGAAGACGAGAACAATACATGCCCATTCATCGAGATACAAAACTGCATTAATTTTAGAAGTGTGTGCCCGGATTCGATTGAGGGTGCCCCGAATTTGCCCCTCCGTCTCTATCGATCTTCACGCCCCGATCTACTTAATCAACAAGAAGTTGATTACTTTCTCAAAGACCTCAATATAAAATGCATCTTGGACATGAGGTCAACCACTGAATACAAACGCGCATCCGGCGATAAACTTCTCGACCAATATTTTAGAATTTGTAAGGTAAAAAGAAAAACAAAGTTTGTTATTTTTTTTTATTTTGAGTTTACTTTTAACAGTGAAGTAACTTTTTTTGTTTGACGCTGAAGTTCTCTTATTTATTTATTTATTTGTTTTTTTTTTCTTTTTGTGATCTACTTTTTTTTTTATGTCAAAAATGTACAATGATAGCAGTTTTGAAAATTATCTGGGGGGATTTTTTTTTTTTTTTAAAGTAATTCATTTCGATTTCAATTACGGCGTCACTTTTTTTTTGTTTGTAAATACTTTACTTTTCAACGTCATATTTTTTTTTCATTAATAATTTCCAGTTCTTCAAAAATTATAAGAATTAATTTATTTTCAGAACTTAGTGACCAATCATATTTCATTTGTGTTAAAAAAAATCCCCCAAATTGACCAATAACATCTCATTTTTAAGTTAATTATCCTATTTTCTCGTCGTGAAAAAAAAGTTTAGGGAGGAAAATGTTACCAGAAAGTTAATGTCGCTATTTTATTTTGTCTTTGTTGTTGTGAAACAAGTTAAACATTCATTAGGTCCTAAAAATGTTTATTTATATGGGAATAAAAACTCGGAAAATCGATTTAGGTGAAATTAAAAAAAATTATCAGGAAGCGAAAAGTTTGAACCAAGAATCCCATTGTTATTCATTAATTTCATCTTCTTCATCAACACTGCTTTTTGTAGAAGGATAGAGAGCAAAATTAACTTTTAGAACATAGGCTTCCGCTTTTAGCAGTTGTTGCATGATAATTGAAAAGTGAAAACTTTGTAAACTTTTTTCATTTCCTTGCATTCTTGAATGACAGTGCTCTTTTTAAAATTTCATAATGCAATAATTGCAATTAAATAGATGTTTTATTTTATTTAATTATTTTAAATTCCTTAAGTGCAGCCTCTTTTAACTTAAAAGTTTTAAGTTTAAGTTTTTAAGTGATAAGAAAACGTTACCTTTCTTTCTTGGTCAGAAAACAGAACTTTTATTTATTTTTTAGCAATGATCGCAAAAAAACCCTTTTGTTGCTATATTGCTGAGTGTAGCTTTTTTGCATAGTTTTTTTTAATGTAATTTCGCTGTTTGTTTTTGTTTTGTTTTTTTAATACGATTGCTTTTATGATTTTATTTTCTATTTAATTTTTAAAAATCCATTGTGAAATATTACTACCGCATTACTTTTTTTTTACAAATTGGTAGCTAACAAATCTTTTTCAATTTTTATACTTTTTTTATTCTAGCATTAGTTCTGTTTTGAAATTTACTCGTTTCTTTTTGCATGTTAGTGTTTGTTATACATTGTTGATTTTAAATGAGTTTTTTTTCTTCAGTAGTTTTTGCTGTATAACGAAAATAAACCTCAATAAGAATAAAGAAGATGCTTAAACTTTTCAGACTATTATCTTTCCTTTTTACTTTAATACAAATAAGAACTTTTTTGTTAAATGCTTGAACGAGAATAGCTTTAGTTTTTTAATGAATCATTCACATTAAGACTTAATTTTTAGATTTTAAACTTAATCATTAAGTTAACTAAAAATAAGGAAACGTGAAGTTATTTAGTTAATTTTTTATTGATTTGGTAGGGAGTGGAGAATTCTCGAATTAGTAAATTATTACATTCCTATGTTATTTTTTTTATTTTGAAGTTTAATTACTTTTTTTAGTTTAAAAACACAGGATTTACAAATGTTTTTTTTTCCTTTTCTTTTTGTACAGTCCCTTCTACACCCACTTGTCCAACAACATTGTCTCTTTTTACACAGTAATGAACTAATTTACTAATTCCTCAAAAGTACTTTTGTTAAAATACCGAGTAATTGCTTTCTTGGAATGAATGTTGAATAAAATTGGCCAAACTGGAATTAAGTTTAAAAAACTTCTTAGAAATGACTTGTAAAAAATTTGAATTCAAATTTTAATTACTTCTTTCTGTGTTTCAGTTTATCTATAAGTACTTATAGTCATTCTTTTTTTTTTTTTTTTTAAACTGTTTTTAACTTTTTATTCTAAGATTTTGAAACTATTTCGCAATAAATTATCACTGATATCTTTGCGCCACATTATTTACCTGATAGTCATTGCTTTATCAACTTAATTTTATTATTTTTATACGTCGTTAACATTGATTCGCGTTTTTTATTTGTTTCTTTATTTATTAGTAGTTTTTAGTAGCCTTTGAATAAATATCCTAGTGTCAAATAAAAAAAGAACTCTCTATTTACAAATTACATTTTATTTTTGTATTCAAGTAAAACTCCTGCATGTAATTTATTTCTGTTTCAAGCTGATAGTCATTTTATGAAAAGAAAATATCATACCGTAACTATACTCGTTTATAGAAGCCTACACTTCATGTATAGCGGGACCATTGAATGTTTTTGCATCCCTCTCTAGAAAAATTTACCTGTGTATTGTAGTGCTATCCGATCGGTTACCGAAAATGCATGATTTTTTATTTTTTTACCCTCCTTTCAAAAATGACCTGTGAGTGTACTGTAGTGTGACCCCTATTTTTGCGTTAAAAAACTGATCCTAAAAACTTGCATGGTTATTATTCAATAATTAATTCATCAATGCATGAGGGAAATACTTATAAAATTTTTTTTTTTTTTTTTAGCTTTTTGGACAATTTTTGGTTGTATCCCAAATTCTAAAAATTTATATAAAACAATCATCAATCAGGAAAATTTCACTTTGTAAAAATAAAAAAACCATACTTCTGTTTCTGTTTTTCTCTAAAATTCTTTTTAAATGCTTTTCATTTTAGATGTCATTTATTTCCTTCTCTATTTTGGAAGAAGGAAACTATCTTTTTAAAAAAATCTTTTAAGGTTGAATAACCCGAACCATCAATAAAGAATTTAGGATTATGACTTAAACATTTTCTAGAAACTAAATTTATTGAATGTGGAATATAGCTATGTATGACTGAGATTAGCAAACTTTTCAACCCTTACTGAGTTTTTGTCACTTGTTTATTAAATCATTTATTGTTTTTGTTTTTTTAAAGTTTTTTAATGTTAAATAAAAACTAAGAGGGAAGAAACCCATTTTGTTGTTGTTGTTTTTTTTTTGTATAAATGGATTATGGACAATTCTTTGAGTTATTAGATTTAAAGTTTCTTTTTTTTTAATTGGGATAAAATCTGTTATGGTTCAAATATTCGTGTTTCTCTATCTTTTCTCGAAACAAACTAGTACTGTATGTTATGAAACAATCACAGCTGAAAGATTTTTAAGAAAAGTAATTTATGGACAGTTATGACTTATGAGTTATGACTTTTTTAGTTTTAAACATGCATATCTTCCCTATTTATTTCTTAAATTGGTTAATTTAATTATTTTATGTTGTAAATTGCAACTTGTTTTTAGACCAGACACAATAAACCTGCAAATAGTTAAAAATGAAATGCAAATAGATATTTTTAAACAAAGTAGATTTTCATTAACCTTGCTAATTATATAAAATAACATTATCCTATGATTATCTTTTAAATAAATTTATTCGATTTAAAAAGAAAAACATTAGCGATCATACACAACTTCCTTCTTTTTTTTTACCCATTATTACCATCCCTCGTCATTTCTGCCCCGTCCTCGAGTAACACAAACTTTTTCTTATGTATCATCCTATAATTCTGTTTGACCCTCTCTTAGCCCAACAGTTAGACTGTCAATACCTCAATGGATTATTCCATTTTGATCGCGCTGAAAGACGGAAAAAAGCAAAGCTACTTAGTTTCAGTGAGAAAACGAAGGAAAGAAGGGTAGATGATAGAAGTGTTTCAGTGAAATGGAAAAAGTTGTAAATTTGAAATCTTTTCATTTGTCACCCCTTACTTCTTAATGAAATTATTGTATTGTTATTGCAATATTTTGTTATAGTTACTAAGTTAGTTGTTAAACTCAGAACGATGCGAGGGGAATGTTTTTAGTTTACGCCACGGATATTTTATTGAAGTAGAACTTGCCATGAGCTTATTAACTTAAGAATTAAGAAGATTCATCAGAAAATTAGGAAAACTGAAATTTTCATGGGTACTTTTATTTAGTAGTACAAATGATTTGGCTAAGAAGTCATTTCTCATTTAAACCAAGAAGGGAAGACGTTTCCACATTGAGTCAAATTTTTCTCAAAAAGTTTTCTTTGTAGATTATTTGAAGATTACTTACTTATTGATTGACACTGAGAACTTTTTGTTTAATTTTTGAACGTCAACTCGAGTGTAATTTAGGATTATTATATGGGATTGTTTATCACAAGGTGTATTAGTGTTTTTTTTTAGTATGAAATAAGGGAAAATATTTACCCAAAGGAAATGGATATTTTAAAATAAGAGTGCAACTATGTTGAATACTTTCAGCTTTTTATAAGAGAGTTTAGATACTCTAAGGAACCATGAATTTGATTCTCACTCTCACTAGAGATGCTCTATGGCTGAATTAATTTTCAAAATTTCCTTAGGGGAGCCTGAAATGAATTATCATGTAATTCTGCTTGTTCCTTCATTAGTAAGTTAGCATGTGTGTTACACCTTGCCATTACCCCAGATAAATAATGAATCATTCCATTTTGATTGCAAGGCAAGATAGAAAAATATATATCACAGTCACTGTTTGGTTTTAGTGAGGATAAAAGGTATATGTAATATGAAAGAAAGGGAAGATGGAGATGATGATAACACTCTCATGCATTTGAATTCTACTTCAGAAAAATGGAAAACCTTGTCTGTTTCAAATCTTTTCATTTGTAACCTCTTACTTTTTAAAATAATGACCAGCATTCATTTTTATGGTTGGTATTGAAATATTTTGTTAAAGTTGTTAGACTCAAATATTTAATGAAGCAACAGGAGAAATTCAATGGCTATTGTATAGTCATGGAACTTGCAAGGAATTTGTTCAATCATTAAATTAAAAATTATGATCCATGACAACATTCATATAGGAACAGGGTGAAATCATCATGGATATTGCTTGTTATTATTTCATGAATAATTCATGCTAATATCTTCATCTTTGTTGTTTTGATTAATTTATTTTGGCTGATGTACTCCCAAGTTTGTCTTAATTAGTAATCCTCAAACAGAATCTTTTACCTCAAGAATTAAGTTCCAATATTACAAGGAAGGCTGGAGAACATATTGACCAAAGAATATTAAAAACAAAAAAATATGAGGATAAATGCCCAAATAATTTATGAAATAATATGAATTTCATGTGAGTTCTCCTACAAGAAGCAAAATCCAGTCAAAAGCACAAACTGGCTATTTTTCTTATCTAAAAATATTTTATGTTAAGCTTTTTTTAAAGCAATAGTGTTCTAAATAAAGCCTAGCACACATAAAAATGCTAAGAAATAAAAGAACTTGTGTAAAATAATTTATAGGTTGAATAGATATGTATTACATAGAAAATGTTAGGAAAACAACTTTAGTGTAGTTTTGGCATTAAATAATTATATAGAAGAATACCTAATTCACTTTCATTTGCAAGAAAAAATGAAAAGATTTTTCTTGTTATAGTTTAATGCAGTGAGTAGTGTTCTATATCTTTTATAGATATCATTACTGTACAACATGCTAATCTATATTTATATTGAATATTTAATCAGTTTTCAATTTTGTGACTTAATTTTCTTTCAAATTCATGTTTTTCCATCATATTCTATCAGAAAAACTCAGTTGCAGTTAAAGGCAATATGTTTATACACAAATTTAATGATCTACAGGAACTGAAAAAGTATTCTCTTAATTAGTACAAAATCTTTGTAACATAATGACTAGAATTATTTTTTGAATGTTACAATTCTAATTTTTAAAATACTATTATGATTAAATTATGTCAAAAAAACAATTAGTTTTCAGCTAAATTCATTTATGCTATGAATATGAAAATAAAAACATTACTGGATTATGAATGAAAGACTACATTCCTAGCAAGTGTTCAAATTTATATTTCAGCATTAAGAATTTACAAATATTTTTTAATAAAAATCGTGTAGAAAATAATGTCATGAATATGCTTATTTGAAGTTATGTTAACAACACGTTTCTTTTAGGAAAGAAAACAGAATAAGTTTTAGACATATTTTGCTTGGATGTTCTGGATATTTAACTGAAGTATTATATTTTTTGCAGGAACAAAGTAATTTTTGTTTGTTTTTTTTTCTGTAATCATGAAAGTTTTTATGTGATGGTGAGGACTGTTTTTGTTAAGTGTCTTGTTACAGTGCAATTCACTGGGTTTGGTGTAATTTAAGTTTACTGTGCCCCCCCTTTAAAAATGAATTTAGGTTGAGACATGCTCATCACCACACTCTACATGAATAATTCTGTTATGGCTGAACATCAGCTAAGCACACTATAGGAAAGAGAATCTTTCCTCACTTTGTATCCTAAAGACCTACTTGCATGGTTAGCATGTTGTGTGTGTGTGTCTCCCCAGACATTTTCTATCTTTATGCTCTAGTGTACAAGATTTCATTGTTTGGTATAGAAATAAATAGTATTGGTACTGATGAACAATGATTCTTTCAGGATGCACATTCCAATCAGGCTTCTTTTTTTTATTTGCAGTACATTTTTGATAATTTCAAAGATATATCTATGAAATAACAATAGTTTAATTTTTACAAAATTCTCTTATAGTAAAATTACATTTATATAATTTTAAAAATTAGTTTTTTTTTTAGGTTGCGCCTAAAATGTGGATGGAAAGAACTAACCTTATTTTACCAAAAAGAAAAAAAATGTTACTCTCCCCCCACTTAAAATATTTGTTCATTTATGTGTTGAGAAAAATAACAAATAATAAAGACTATGTAAAATAGATATTAAGTATTTGAATTTTATTATCTGTAAAAATATAATTGAAGTTCTCTAATTTGCATTTGAAAATTTAATGAAACTTTTAGCTGACAACAGCAAAATTTTACTCAAATATTCATTATTCCCCATACCAGTACTGTTTATTTCTATACCAAATATTGAAATCTTGTATACCAGAATATAAAAATAAAGCAAAGATAATAAGAGAATTAGAATAGCTGATATTAACCACTCCATGAAAACAAAAGCAATACTGAAAGCTCAGTATTTTTCTTTTACTACAATTCTATAGAAACTTGAATCATTTTAAGTTTATCTGTACAATGACTCAATTTTGTCTTTTCCTATATTTACTACTGCTATGCCATATAGTAAAATAGTGTTTTTTTATAAGTGCAGAGGTTGTGTGTATTTTTAAAATTCAACTGCAAGATGTCTGATACTGTTCTGAAATTTGTGAATTTTATTTTTTTTGTGCTGATAGATTAACAGTGGCTTGGAATGAAAAATCAGTGAGTGAAGTTAGTTACATTCACTTTATCAAATACCATTGGGAAATGTATGAATCCATGTCTTCTCTTCCCCCAGCTATTAGTTAAATAGTGAGCCAGACTGGGCTTTCTAGGCATGGTTGATGATCAGTCTAGGAGAAAAAAAACTCTGAATTCAAAACTGCATGTAGCCCTGATGAGGCACATACTACACAGCTATGGGAAAGTTCACAATTAACTGCAGTGTGTGTGTTGTGGACCCCATAATCTTGATTGTGATTGATGTGGTATTATTATAAAAAGAATAAAATCTTGGCTGATAACTCACGGTGACACTTTTGGGAATTGAAATTAGTACAAAAAAAAAAACTATTCTGAGGAAATCTCATTTCACTATAAAAGAAGTGAATTGAAGTTGCACTTTTATTTTTAACTGGTAAGGCTCATTCCTTTAACTTAAGAAAAGGAATGCTTTGCTATCTGTTATGGTCCAGGTTAGGACCAAGGAAGAACAACACGAACACAAGAGTAGAAATAACGAAGATATATTACACGGAATAATAATACAAGATGTGGAAGGTGTTAGCATGACTGTCAGTCTGGTTTGGAGTGAACTACTATCGGCTCGACTCGATTCGTCCCTTTCTCTTGAGAGGCGTAGTATACATAGTGTTAGGAAGAGTTCATTCTGTAGTTATAGGTAAGGACTCATAACACCCCCCTCCCAAGCTTGTACCTCTTCGGATTAATCATCAAAGGCTCTGTAAATTTTCTTTTTCTGCTTGATTTCCACGGTTCTGAAATTGCTTGAGGCCTTTGCATATTGAATGTGTCAAATATTGTGTCCATTACTTCCGCCTCTTCCTGAGGTAGACCGTTAGAATCCTCTAACAGCCTCTTTCTGATCTGATTTAAGTGCCTTTTATGCGAGAACTTCGGACCCTGAATTATGTAAATCATGTTCCCAATTTGTTTCTCTATTGTACCTGGCTCCCAAGAGGATGTATTGTTTTTGAACATTTAAAAAAAAACTTTCTCCCCTGGGTTAAATTTTCTTTTTGGTACAAACGACGTTGGTGATTGCTTTGTCTGCTTTGGCAGTAATTTGCCGAATATTGATCTAATTTTTCGGGCGAACATTATTTCTACTGGTGATAATGCCGATGGCATAGTACTGTTCGGTGTAATTCTATACACTTGCAAGAATTGTTGTAAAGTCTTTTCTGTTGGTACGTCATAAGCTTTCCTTAGTGCTCTTTTTAATGTACAAACCTCTCCGCTTGCCCATTTGATCTTGGGTGATATGGTGGGGATTTGATGTGTTTCACCTGAAAAGTTTCACAAAATTCTTGAAAATCTGCAGATGTAAATTGTGTCTCATTATCGGTGACTAAACAATCAACCACTCCGAAACGAGCAAACAGCTCATGAAGGCAATTTATTGTAGTCTCAAAATTAGGTTTTCTATAACGAAATATTTCTGGCCATTTGCTGTAACTGTCTACTACAATCAAGTTGTAAAAACCCTCTAATGGACCTGTGAAATCAACAGGGATTCTCGACCACGGTCGATCTGTCTTAGGCCATGGCTTATGAGTGATTGGAGGTACCTTGGCTGCTAAGGAACAGCCCTTGCATTTATCCACCATATATATAATATCTTGATCCATGTTTGGCCAGTACACGTAACTTAGAATTAAGGATTTCATCCTGTTCTTTCCTGGGTGGCCCATGTGAGGATTCGCCTTTGTAGTGTTTTTGGGGTTACTACTCTTTCATTATATAGCAGAACATTATCACATAACGAAAAACTGTCTGATATGTGCTTATCTTTTCCTACAATTTTTGTTTCCTTTATAAATTCGTCATTCACTACTTCGTTTCTTATTTCCAGTAATGTGATGGGGAGGTCTCGAATTGTACTACATAATGATGTTCTAATATCTTCCTCATATTGTAGAGCTGCAATTATGGAATCTTTTAATGGCTCCGTTTTCTTTGGTATTAGTCTTGAAAGACCATCTGCATGCCCAATTTTGTTTGATAGAAGATACTCCAATTTAAAGTTATAGTTTAATAAAATCTTCCCCCATCTTAGCAATCTATTAGCAGTGTAGACAGGTAGACCTTTCTTTGATCCATATATTGTCAATAGTGGCTCGTGGTTCGTCTGTAAGGTGAAAAATCTACCGTAAATATATATGTGGAATCTCGTAACTGCAAAAATAATCCCCAGTGCTTCGTTTTTGATTTATAAGTGATTTTGTTTGGCTGGTAGTAATGTTCTCGATGCATGCACGATGGGTTTTAGTGTCCCATCCGGCATTTTATGAAGTATACATGCCCCAACACCATAGGTATTCGCAACTATTATTTCCAATTTTGGATCATAATGCGCTAAAAATAAATCTGCTGTTAGAGTCTTAATGATTTTGTCGAAAGTTTTCTGACATTCATATGACCATTCCCAAACTTTTTCCTTATACAACAGTTCGTTTAGGGGTGCGCGTAATTTGTGCATGTTAGGAATAAATTCTTGATAATAATTTACTAAGCCCAAGAAGCTTTGTAACTCTGCTAAATTTTTTGGAGCCGACATTTTTTATTGCCATGGCTCTTTCTGGGTCTGGTCTTCTTCCTTCTTCATCAATAATATGGCCCAGATATTTTATCTCCTTCAAAAAGAAATCACATTTATTTTCCTTTACCTTAAAACCGTAATTTTGTATCTGCCTGAAAACCTCTTGAACGTGTTCCCAGTGTTGTTCAATATTTTTGCTATTTATCAGGATGTCATCAAGGTATGCGATCGTGAAATCCAGTCTGCCTAACATAGTGTCCATTATTTGCTGAAATATCGCCGGCGCAACCTTGATCCTGAATGGTAATCTCTGGAACTTATATAACCCTTTATGTGTATTTATGCACAACAAGCTCGGGCTTTCCTCATCTACTGATACTTGTAGGTATGCTTCGCTCAAGTCTATCTTTGAGAAAAATTTTCCTCCGTTCAACTTTGTGAAAACTTCCTCTGGACTAGGGAGAGAATAGTGATAATCTTTAATCGCTGCATTCAACCCTGTCGAGAAATCAGCGCATACTTGTATCTCACCCGATTTCTTTTTCACGTAAACCGTAGGTGCAGCTCATTGACTATATTCCACCTTTGTCAATATACCGGTTTTCACGAGTCTATCCAACTCTTTGTCTATTTTTTTCTAATGATGCAAAAAGTACATTTCTTGAAAATGGGTTTGTACATTTTATTTAGATTTTGGCCGCTATTTTTTTACACCTCCCGAGGCCGGCTGAAAATACATCGGGGGAAACTCTCCTTTAATTTCTCTGCCTCAGTTGATAACCTTTCCACTTTTTGGCAGAACGTATTTATCGGTAAATACCAGAGGTCAAATTTCTGCATCCAGTCAGTTCCAAATAAATTTTCCATATTTTTTTTTTAGAACATCTTTAATTTCTTGGTCATCCCGTTGAACATAACATTTGTGATAATCTCCCACTCAAATTTGATTTTTCTTCCTGTTACTGACCTGGCTATTTTTTCTGTTCTCAATATGGTCGGCTTGTTTAATTTCTTCCACATCTGTAAGCTAATAATGGTTAAATCTGATCTGGAATCTAATTGTAATATGATTTTTTTTGTTTAACGTTTCTACTTGTACGTATTTTCATATATTTATCCTGTCCACTTGGTCAGTTTTAGTGACTCTTACTCAGCTTTTGTTTTCTTTCTTTGTTCTACAGTGCGAACTTTTATGTCCCACTTTATTGCACGACAGACAAGTCTTATAGTGGTATGGACAATCTTTGTACCAATGCAAATTTTCTGATATTGACTTTTTGAAGTAGAAAAATTTGTTTTACCTTTTTTTGGGGAGGGAAAATTGGTTTGGTTTGTTTTTGAGGGACAAAAACGTGTTTGTCGTTGTACTTTACGTATGTGAGCGATGCCAGATTGTTCTATATCTTTCTAGTCCTTCTTTACACTTATACATCTCTGACAGTCTTCAACTCTTCTGTATATGTAAGTAGCTTTTTTTGTTATCAACATGGAAAAAGGAATCGGTAAACTGAGTTCAAGTTTGAGTTTAGTCTGTTGCATTCATTTTTGCAATAATCATCTTGGGAAAGGCATGAATCCATTTCTTTTTCCTTCAGCTATAGCATAGTAGACTGGGCTCTCTAGCTTTGGGTGACAGCCAGTCTAGAAAATTGTGGAGAAGGCAATGGGGAAACCACTCTCCCATCTTTCCCAAGAAGTCATGGCAATTCACAGATAATAAAGAAAAAGAAAATCTGTGGAGAGCTAAGATTGCTTACGTCCTGATGGGACACAACATTAAAGATAAATCCACTCTTCTACAAGGTGACCTAGATCATGGATAAGCCTACTCATGTTCACAATATAACTCTGGTCTTGACAAATGTTCTGTCAAAGTGTTACCTCCCTTGGACTTTCAGACCACTCAGTTATTAATACCAAACCAAAGGCATTCTCTTATTTCAGAATGTGTTCTTTTTGGCATAGATTTTGTGATACACAAAAATATCTGCAAAGATCGAATAACCAGCCTTGGTCCATGCCTGAATATGCTGCCACCATAGCTCACAGTAACCACTACTAACATCTCTATCACAGGGAATGGTGTAGCATAAATCACACTACATTCAGAAATGCTCACAGTTAGTGCAGGAACATTCCAGAAAATCCAAAGAGTAGCTTTGCACAGTCAGTCCAAGCCAAAGTTGAAAACAAAAGACTTGGTTCTTGCAAGTTCTGGAAAATAACCAACAAAATTCTTAATAGAGGCAAACCATCAGTGCTTACTATTATAAATGGCTCTCCTCCTTGGCAAATAAGGTCAAACTCTTTGTAATGAACTTTGCCTCTAACTCCATTAGATTGCAAAGGCCATCCTCTACCTGACTTTTCTACTCTCAGAGAACCCAAATTTTGTAATTTCTCTATCTTGGCTTGGGAAGTTTCCAGACATATTAAAAGTTTTGACTCTATGAAAGCCTTAAGAACGTTAACCCAGTATTGTTTTCAATCTTAGCAAAGTTGTTTAACCACTGTCTGAAGAAGAAATGATTCCTAAGGTCTATGGAAGGTGCATACCATGTTTTCAAGAATGTGGGTAAGCACAAATCTTCATTGCAATATCACTTCATCAGCCTCCTTAGTGTAATCAGCAAACTCCTATCAGCAACAAGGTTGTTGATCATCTCAACAGCAACAACCTCTGAATGACAAACAGTATGCATTTCACTCTTCTCTGACCACTGCTGATGTCATAACTGTCATTAATCACAGAATTGGCAAAGCACTTGATAATAAATTAATCACAAAGGCTTTTGATGAGGTGTAGTATGGGGGTTGCTTCACAAAATATCCAGCTATGATATCTCTGGAAGAGTCTTTGCAATTATCAAGTCCTTCCTATCAGGTATATCCATGAAGGTTGTTGTTAATGGACCGTCTTCTGAAGCCCATGAGATCAATGCAAGTGTCTACCAAGACCCTCTCCTTGGTCCAACCCTCTGTCTTATATTAATGATCAGCCCAGAAACATTCTCAAATCATTAATAAATATCTATGCAGATAAGACCACAGTGTATTGGTGCATCTTCAAAATCTAGATGATTGGAACCTGGCAGTTGCTCATTGAGATAAAAATTAGCTTGTAACTTTAATACCTCTAAAATCAAGCTAGTAATTTTCCATCATCAAGCAGACACTGAATTTTGTCAAATCATGATGAAGGGTTATTATACTAACAATGAAACTCCTTGTCTTGGATGTCTATTGGGAATCCGTTTTACTCCAGACCTCTAGTGAAACACCTATGATTCATCACTAAAGAGGCTGGGAAAATAGTTGATTCCTTGTATTGCTCAAAAAAGTACCTGCTTCTGTCATGCTCTATTTTTACAAGAGTTATATCAGACCAAAAATGTAGCGCTGCCATATCTGAGCAGGGGCTGTCCAATTCTAACTTCACAGCTATGACAGTTTCAAAGCATTTATGCAGCCTTGTGATGATGAATTATTTTTTACCCTACAGCCTCTTCCCGACAGATGAAATGTTGCATACCTAATGCTACTATATCATTATTTCCATGGCAAATGTTTAGACAAACTACATTCTTTAGTTCTACCAGTTCAGACCATTACAGCTAAGACTTGCCATGCTATGTTCCCAGGGTTGAATCATTCTTATTCTCTTCATGTTCCATTAGTAAAAAGGAAGTTCCACTTAGCTTCTTCTCAAGAACTACTACTTTGTGGAATAGACTCCTGGGAAGATGATTACAATCTTAACCTCTTCAAGTCTACAGTCAACCATTATCTATTTTACATATCCTTACAATCTATATTTACTTCTCCCTCTTATGCCCATACAACCTCATTCAGTAACCTTCTACTGGCTTTGTATTGGGTAAATTAGTAAAAAAGTAAGAGTTTATGGGGCTTAGACAAGCGATGTGGCCAATTTATGCAATAAATATATGTCTGTAACTATTTCTTGGTATCTTAATGTCTCAGTAATTTTTCTCGAACTTCTATTTTCCTGATGCTTGAATTTAGTGTCATTATTGCAAAACCTGCTTGTTAAAAGAAATTTTAAATTAAGTTAAGATTTGAATACTAACTTTAAAAACATTAATTATATCTCTGAATTGCTATTGTTTTTATATTTATATTAACAGGACTTTCTATTCAGCTTTTAAGATAAAGATTTTACAACAAAAGAACACATCAATATTATATTTGGCATTATTTTACAATGTAATATGTTTTTAATTAAGGATAAATAACCTTCTTGAATTTGGAACTGATTTGGAATTTTTTACACATTAAATTAAGATTTAATATATTCTTCAATAGTAATTGTAATTAGAAGTGTAAACCATTGCATATAAAATGTCATGAAATTTGAAAAATCCTTTTGGGTTTTGGAATCCTGTTTGAGATTGATATAGTCTGGAAATGTGAAATGTGCAATGTGAAAGCTGTAAAAATAAAATAGCTTCCTAATTTTAGAATTTTAAATGTTACCGATGTACAACCTCACAAAATATTTATATATTAGATATAAACTATATTAACAAAGCAGTTTGTCACTATTTTAATTAACAAATTTGATATTACAATTATAATAAACTTTTCAAAATATTAAATTGATAAATAAGTTTTGTTGCTGCCTGATTAAAGTTAGTGAACTGAATAAAACTGTGGATGATTTATAAGGTCATAAATGACTGGTTGGTTGTTTATTAAAGTCATTAGACACTAAGGCTATAATTAGGTTACTTGTGCATTCTTGTTTCTAGTCTTTCATGTAGTGATGTTTAGAATCTTGCAAACGCTTGGGTTTAGGGAAATAACCATAATTACTTATTTCTCTGAAGAAACTGATATTTATCTTTTGTTTCTAAAATAACATAAAATCACCTTTTAAAAAATCAATTTAATCAAATGGTTATTATTTGTGCTTATAATATTTATTCAACATGATAAAATTTTGAAAGTCTGTTTTCTATAGAATCTAATGTTTTCAATGAAAATGACATAATGAATTCCCAGCATTAAAAGTAAGCTTGTAGTGCTGCCAATAAGTGTTAATGAAATGGAAAATTTTTCTGCTATGTTGAAGTAAGCTAGACAGTTTCATACATTTGGAATTAAGCTCCAGAACAGACAATTAATTCACTATATATACATAATGACTGATCAATATTAATGGGAAGCATATTTTTATAAATAGAAAAAAACCTTTTAAACCTCTTTTGAACAGTGTAGTCACTTGTTAAATTTTATTTGAATACTATACATGTTCCATGGGCCATTTCTACAGCTTTTGTTTCAAGTTTATTGATGTATTTTGGGTGTAATGGTTTCTATTGTCAGTTTGCTGCTTCTGATAATCATTAACTGTCCAATGAAACCAGCCAATTTATAGTTTCTAAGAATTATTAAGTTGATCTTCCAGTAGTATAATTACTATTATAGTGATCTGATTTTTCTCTGTGTATTGATGTGCAAAAAAAAAAGAAAAAGAAAAAAACATGCACATAGCACAATTTTTGTTCACACAATACCATTTAAATGCTCTAACTTGGAGAATAATATATTTTCTAGTTTAACCACACTACCAATTTTCAACTAATTAAGTATAAATTGTCAAAAACAAATCTACCCAAAGAAGATAGCTCAAGTGTTATTAACTGCTAATTTCAGAGTGACATGTCTACACTTTTCAGTGACATGTCTACACTGTCAGTGACAATAATTTAATAATAATTAAGCTTAATAATAATTTGTGAATAATTGTAAATTCTATAAAGAGTGAGTTAATATTTAGACTGCCAAAGGTGATATTTAAGCAATTAATAATAAAATGCATTTTGATTTGAAATTAAGTTATACTTGAAAATAAAGATTTTTATTCTTTACAGAAGACTATTAATCAACTTAAAAAAAGAAATTTAACTGTTTTTTTTTTGTTTTTTTTTAATTCTCAGTTGAAATATCCAAAATGCAGAAATTACCATCCCAAAGAGAAAGTGGAGTTTGAACCAGTATCCCCCAAAACTTCTGATTGTGAAATTCGCCACTACATGCTTGATATTTTCAATGGCTATGCATGGATAATATTAAAACGTGCACCATGGTATATTTGGATATACAGCATTTTTATTTTCTTATATGATCTTTTCATGAAAAATGGCTTGCATAATCTCATACGGCTTTATACCACAAGAGTAGTAGATCCTGGCGGAATACTGGGACAATATAAGGATATTATTGAAGAATGCCAACCAAGTCTAGCTGCAGGTAAGATCTTAGAAATCATTCTTAACCCTAAATATATTCATTTGTGTAAATAACTTTAAACAGCTTTATTGGATTTTTCTGATAAATGTTTCACCTTTAAAATGTTGCTCTAATGGTCAATACAAGTAATATTGTTTTTTATATTTACTATTGCTTATTAAGAGGGCTGTCTGAAAGATAAAGTACAAATATTCACTAATCTATGTTTATTACTATACAGATAAAACATATTCACATATTACTAGAATTATCATGCTAATTATGCATGCAGTTGCCAACAATTGATGCATTTGTCCAATTGGTACACCTGTATAAATACCTTCAAAGAACTTGGCAGAAGTGACTGGAGCCACACTTGCAACTCTGAAAAAGCAATGTATGGAAATGCTTGCCAGATAAACGTTATCTGAGGGACACAAGCAAATGACCACCTGAAGGAACCTAGAGAGGTCTAGGTGGTGGATGTGGAAAAACATTCCAACCATATTGGTTGAGTAATTCTACTATCAGCTTGGCTGTGTGCAGAGTGGCATTGTCATGCAGCAGAGTGATACTCTTACACAAACATCCTGATTTCTCTAGACTAAAGGCAACTGTCTGCCTATCTAGCATTTTTCAGTATCTGACTGCATTAACTCAGTATGAAAATCCATGAAAAAAGAACTTTTTGTATCTGACAACACCATTATGTTTTTGGTAATGGGTTCGGTAGTCATTGATGATTGAAGCTTCAAAGTCATAGTATCAATGTTTTTTTCATATGCTCCAGAATTCCAAAAACTGAACCAAAACATGCTCCTGCACTGGAATTTGGTTTCTTTAATTAATTGCTTTGTGACCTAAAGATGGATTTTTGCCCTTGGCATACAGAAACCTTATTGCACCTTGAATCTATGTTTGCCTACTATTTGACAGAAGCTGTCCTCTTTGCATGTGCTCAATATGAAGGCTGTTATCAGAAGTGTTGCATACCCTTTGTTGCTTTTGCTTATAGCCACATCACATTGAAACACCAGTTCTCGTACAGTCACTGGTAAAGCAACATCAAAACTGGTCAGTACCTAGATGAGTGACCACTTTAGGTATACCAGGTGCTGTAAGTTCAGATGTACAGCTGGTGTAATGAGTAACAGCTCAGAATTAGAAATTGGAGAGCCAAGTTCCAATTCCAGTCAGTTTTGTTATATTCACCTGTGTGCAAATGTCCTTGGGAACAGTATGATTCCACCTCCTCCCCACCCATGCCAGCTATCGTGGAATTAGAAGGACTTATATCAATAAACCATTATCTCCAAAAAATTCTTACAATCTAAAAATATTTTTTGGTTTTAAATAACCTGCAAAAAGTTGATTAGTAATAAAAAGCAAATCAATCAAGCAATCAAAATCCTTTCTTGCTTTGTGTTTACAGATTTCAGGATGTTTTAATTATGGTATCTTACTTTTCAGACATCCTTCATGTCTTGATTTTTATTATTATTATTAAATTAAGCATTGTCATTATTAATTTTTGACTACTTTTGCTTTCACCTCTATTTTGTTGCTTTTTTTTTTATCAAAATATTTGTGTGTTTTTTACATTTACAACCATTAAGAAAGCAACATGTATCAGAAATAAAGATTTAAGTTCTCGAAAGTTTATTTTTTTTTAGTTCATGGTGCTTGCTGGACAGTCATAGAATATTAAAACAACCTGAATACTATAATAAAAAAAAGCATGACAAATATAAAATGAAAAAAATCTAATTGAAAATTAATAATATACATTATTTGTTTCTGTCTAAAACATCCTTAAGGTATTTAATCTAGTGTGTGACAGATTTTTTTTCTTCTTCAATGGAAGTTTCCAGAAATGTTTATAGCACTCAATAAATATACATCAAAATACTCTGACTGCCCCCTTTATTATAATATTGAAATGTGCTTTAATAGATGATCATCAGTGTCAAGATCTTTATAATAATATTCATGAGACAGAGGCTGGGAACATACAGTTGCAGCCAAAATGTACAGAACGACATTGTTTTCATCAGAAAAGTAGGTATAAGTTTTTATCAAAGATTTATATTCTATAATTTTCACAGACAATAAATACCATATTGTTATTGTCTGAGATTTTGGTGTAATTTGAGAGGATAATACAAAAGTTATGGATGATTTAGTGATTTACTGCAAAACCCATGGTGGCCAAAATGATCAGAACAGTTGAAAAAATAACAAAATAATCAAAAATAACAGAGAATACTGGAATTATTTAATATTTAGTGTGAAGCCCTTTAGCTTCAATCACACTTTGACATCTTCAACTGAATGAGGAAATTAAATTTTCAATTTCTTGCTGGGTGATCTTATTCCATTCTTCCTGAAAGGCATTCCATAATTGCTCAGTTGTTTTACGATTTCTGGCTTTTGAACGTTCTCCTAGAATATTCCACACATTTTCAACAGGATTGAGATCTGGGCTTTGAGCAGGCCAATCCATAACAATAACCTTTTCAGCCTTGAAGCTCATGACCACCTTAGCCTTGTGACATGGGGCATTGTCCTGCATGAATATGGGTGGTCGCTTAGTTGAATTTTTCAGCACAGGCAAGACATGATCTTTTTCAAATTGTTTATAAACTCCTGCATTTACCTTTCCATGTAATTGCACCAATGGGACCACACCATCTCCAGATATCATCCCCCAAACCATGACACTTCCTCCACCAAATTTAACACTAGACTAAAGGCATTTACACGACAATTTTTCACCTACTTTTCAACGAACGTACCTTTTCCCATCTGAGCCAAATAACATAAACTTAGATTAATCACTGAAATGCACCATTTGCTATTTTTCTTGAGACCACAACACATGTTTGGTTGCAAAGATAAGACAACACTTTTTATTCTTGGAGCTGATCAGTGGCTTCACTGCAGGTGCTCTTGCTTGTAGGTCATGTTCAACTAAACGACGAGACACAGTTTTTCGAGATAAAGTTTTCTTCAGTACAATGCTCATTTCCCAAGAAACAGCAGCAGCAGTTATAAATCTGTCCTTTTTAACCAACTTTACCAGAGCACGATCTTCTCTCTTGGTCGTTTTTCTTGGCCTACCTGTAGACTTCCTTGCTTCACATGAACCACAATCACCATAGACCTTAAGAATACCGTGAACAACACTTTTTCACTTGTTAACAATCTTTGCAATAGACCCAATACTTAAATTATCCTTCTTTCAAAGCTTAATAATCTGCTCACAAATTGGTAATGGACTAAGTGGCATTATATTAACAAAGTACACTGCAGATTCTTACTAATGTTTAGTAAACGAACTGTCACATAAACAAATTAAAAAAACTAGAGTTCGCCAGTTAAATATACTAAAACATGGAGTAAAAGCAATCATTCTGATCATTTTGTCCGACATGGGTTTTGCAGTAACTCACTAAATCATCCATAACTTTAGTATTATCCTCTCAAATTACACCAAAATCTCAGACAATAACAAATATTGTATTTATTGTCTGTGAAAATTATAGAATATAAAACAACTTTGATAAAAAATTATACCTACTTTCTGATGAAAACAATGCTGTTTTGAACATTTTGGCCGCAATTGTATATCAGAAACTTTTTTTGACATCACTTTTTTTCCCCCCATTACTGTAACTTCTAAAAGAAATTTGCTGTATTAATGTGATTCAAATTAAACTATTTGTTAAAAAATGTATGCTTATCAATGATTAAAAAGTGAATTAGTGAGAACTTAATTGGAAACTTTGAATCTACACTGATAATGTAGATCTTTTGATGAAAATTTAACCCAATCATTAAATATTAAGTAATTTCTTTACTATCTTTAAACCTAAATTTGATAGTTATTATGACACGACAGTTTATTCAGATAAATATCATCTTTTAGAACAACATTTCAGTTGATTAGTTCCACCAGACTTCATGACCAACTAAAATATTGCAGTTAAAAACATGTCATAATGACACTTCATCCAAGAACTTTCAGCAATATTCATGTTGCTTTCTTCCTATTTTGTTTTTCTTTTCATACAGCATTAAAGTTACTGACTGATTCAAATAATGTACCTGCCTTATTAAATTGCACTCATGGAAAAGACAGAACTGGAGTCTTATGTGCTTTGATTCTTGCTTGCCTTGGGAAAGATAAATACTACATAGCAAAAAACTATGCTCTATCTGTAAGTTTGAATTTATGCATTTTTTTTCCAGTCTGTTATATGAGACACTAAATATCTGATCTTTAGTCAAGATCAGACCTGTCACCAAGGAAAATCAGGTCTCACCTGCTGTTAAAATGATGTAAACTAATTTTAGCATGAAAATTCTTATTTGTGGATCCTCACTCCTGATATTTCAACAGTAAAACAATAAGATCAATTTGCCA
Source organism: Acanthosepion esculentum (assembly GCA_964036315.1). Taxonomy (NCBI): domain Eukaryota; kingdom Metazoa; phylum Mollusca; class Cephalopoda; order Sepiida; family Sepiidae; genus Acanthosepion; species Acanthosepion esculentum. The sequence continues at coordinate 134,251,647 of OZ038478.1, forward strand.
ATCTAGTAGTACACTTAATTTCAAGTAGACGGTACAAAGAAGGGAAGCCATGTCATGTGGGAGAGTGACAAGTCGGAATGCCAAGTCAGGACTAATTTGTCAAGAATTTCAAGATATATAGCAGGAGCACCAGACCAGATATGGCAGCAATATTCAATGCACGGACAAATGGTAGATTTATAAATGTTCAAGATGGATTCTGATGAGAAAGATTTTGTGAACTTTTCTAGCAGCACATATAGCATTTGATTCAATATAATCACTCCACTTCAAGACGGTGCAATGAATTGTTCTCCTGGATGTTAGCATCAGCCATGCTAATGGAAGACAAAATGGTTCTCTATGATGATTAAAAGAGAGCAGTTTCATTTTAGAAGTGTTAAAATTTACAAGCCATTTCTTACCCCAGTTATCAACTGACTGGAAGTCATTTTTAAAAGCAGCTGCCAGTTTTACCTTGTTGAGTCTATTGAACTTACTACTAGACAGGAGTACATAGTTGTCATCAGCATAAATACCTTGTTGGGAACTGATGACACCTGGAAGATCATTGATAAAGATAAGAAACAACATAGATCCAAGGATAGAGCTTAAGGAGACTCCCACATTAATGTGAAATAATCTAGAAGTGTAACCGTTCAATATGACCTTCATTATATGAATTGCCAAATATTTGTCCAGAGACATCAGAACTATTAACTGTAAAGAAGGTCAACATGTCAAATAATGCCAAACACCTTTAAGATATCTAAAGCCACATCTCAAGCCTTGCTGTTCTTCACCTAAATTCTTATCTTAAAGCCTGATAGGCAAATTCAGTAATAGCTGTTAACTCATCAGTGGTTGACCTAGAGAAATGAAAGCCATATTATTTATCTGAAAGAAGGCTATGTGAAGTGTGCAATATATATGCCTAATAAACTTCTTAATCATTTTAATCTCCCAGTCTAAATCTGTTTTTATATCCAAACAGCCATTTAAGTTGTGCCTTCCGTCAGCTTGCATTAAGTTATATACAGTAATTTTTATTTTTATTTTTAATCTTGTGGTTTTTAAATAAAATTAGAAGTGACTGAAGTTATATAGGCAATTAAAATCACCTTTTTATATGTGTCAAAATATGTCAATTCTAAAAGAATTGTGCTGGAAATAAGATGTAAAATCTATTGACCTATCTGTTTGTTAAAGTGATTAATGAATTATGATACTTTTATATCCTGTAATGTAGGTATGTTCTAAAATGCACATATCTTTTAATATAATAAAAATGTTATTTTTAGTGGCTTGGTTAAAAATTGAACTTGTATGATTTTCATTTTATGTATTTTTTGTAGGATGAATTAGAAAAATTAAAGCCAATTCTACAGGAGGAAATCATAAAACGATATCAATTAAATGAAAGTTTTGCTACAGCCAAAGAAGAAACAATGCTGAATTTATTTGAGTTTGTCGAGAAAAGGTAATTTTGGAATTATTTTGTTGAACAGTCACATACTATTTTTCCTACTTTTTTTTCCATTTTTCATCAAGGTTCAGATAGAATAATTGAAACTTTAAAATATTCAACTAAATTTCCTTTTAAGAATTTTTTTTGTTTTACTATTTTCATAAGAAAATAGTAACTTTTGTATTTAATGTACAAAAGGGACCAAACTTTTTTATTAATCACCTTTATTAATATAAACAGTTAATTAAACATTTTGTGCAACCTAAAATGAATTTTGTATAATATGGTTTTTGTACAAACAAAAATATAGTTATTACAATTATAATAGGAGTAGATATGTTCACCTGTCATCTGGTTCATAGTCCTCTTCAGTCTTTTGAACAGGAGTAAAGGTTTATCCCTTGTTTCGTGTTTAGGATTGGGTTTCTGGTTTCTTCAGTAGCCACTTGTGGCATTATCACCTTGCTTGAGGTGAGCTGATTTTTCTTTTTTTACAGTAAACTGCACATTCTAACTCTTATTACTATTTTTATTCTCTTAATTTTTTTCTATTTTAGTCTAGGGTGGGGAAAAAAAGGGAAGATTTGATGCATGTTTAGTAAAGCATTTAGCATAGCATAGCATGATGGAAAAGACGCCAAACTTGACAAAAACAAAATTTTATCGTCTGAAAATTTGTTATTATTAAGAGGAAAGATCAAAGTTTATTTTAATTATTTGGAAAATCTTGCAAAAATAAAAATAATTGTCGGATGTTAATGAAACTTTCAGTGAGTATTCACAGATGATTGAAATTATTATAAATATGTTTTCTTTTATTAAAGTCATGGCAGAAATAAATTTTTTTTAGTATTTATTACCCCCCTAGAAATTCAATCGCATCAGGTTTAGTGATTACAATAGTTAAAAGCACAAGGCTTTGAGGAATGCAAATCATGTTTTTTTTGTTTTGTTTATTATTTTTTTTTTGCTTTTAATTGGATCTGCCCTACCTGAAAATCAGCTCTGAATTGTAACATACAAAACTCAATAATACAAATATATTATTTAATTTCAAATGCTTTTATTTGCTTTTAGTTGTTTTTATGAATATGGACAAAATTTTCTGAAAGCAAAAAAAATTTTTGATGAAAAACGAATTTTTAATACAATTATTTATTTCTTTAATTATAATACATTTTTACATTTAAGTTGTTAAAATATTATAAGATTAGTTAAAAGCCGCATCAGATTTTGTAAGTGTCCTTATGAAATAGATCTTTTTTTAGTGCATTGTAAATTGTATCGTTTTGACTTGTGTTTATAATGGGGCTGCAATTATAAAGTACAGACGACCAACCAGAATACAATTAAGTTGCGTTATTTGAGTTAAGCATTGTTCTCCGCTGTTAAGGCCTTTACTTTTGCAAAACATGTGTGGAGAAGTTTATTTGATTTTTCAATTTCAACTGAGAAGGGTACCTACAAGTATCAGTATCATCTTATGAAATTTATATGATCTTCTTTTTCTATTAATCTCAGTTATGACATTTTTCCGTAAATGAAATATCAAAATGAATAATAAAATGAATGGAAATATATATAACACAGTAAAATGTAGTAAATGTACATAAAATTTCATAAGAAAGGTACCTATAAATTAATTAGACACCTTTCTTATGAAATTTAATCTCATTCGTAACAGTCTTATTTTAATTTCTTTATAATATATTTTCCATAAAGCATCGTAAATGTAAAGGTGAAAGCTAAGTACAAAGAACAAAAAACAATTAGAGCGCTGAAAGTTTTCCTTAAAAATAACAAGGTAAATAATTTGTTCACTTAAATGTAAAATATTTCACTTTTCTCCTTCCGTAGAACAAATTATCCTCACGGAATCCGTCAATATATCATTCATCACCTGTCAAGTGACGCAAAAGTTTATGACCTGCTTTGTTTTATTTTCAAATTACATCTTTTCGGCCCCCAAAATACTTTGATCTTTCCTCTTAATAATAGCATAAACATTTAGACGGTAAAATTTTGTTTTCGTCAAGTTTGCCGTCTTTTTCATCATGCTGTGCTCTATTTTTAGTGATCTCGTGGAGGTACCTTATTTAACAGAACATTGTATATTGGTTCATGTTTTTATTTTCAAAATATATTAGCATTTCATTCTTTTAAAATTAATAAAATAAATACTTGTTATAGTGAGAAAATATGATTAAATTAATCTCTTATTCCAACTTTAACTAGTTACTGTGAAAGGGATTTTTTATTTCTTTTTACTAACAAGTCTAGTACAAGGTATGTAAAAAGAAATATATTTTAAATTTACCTTTCTATCCATAGATAAATTTTTCAATCTCAACTGAAAAAAATCTTATTCATCATCATCCGTCCCATGACTAGGTGTGGTTGTAGGGTCATTGCACAGATGGACATTTGACCAGCTCCTTCAATATGTCTGTCATGTTTCATGTCTACACACTGTGAATGATCTTAGTGGCATTTCACCCCATCTTTTCTTCTGCCTGCCTCTTTTTTTGCTTAGGTAGGATGGCAGTGGAAAGATTGTTGGTTGTTATGATGTGTCCATACCATTTTAACTTTCTCTTCTTGATGGTGGGTATGAGGTTTTCCAGTAAGTCTGTTTCTGGTTTGATAATATCTTGTACTGCATCGTTTGTGATGCAGTCTACATAGGAGATGCTGAGGATGGTTCTGTAGCATCTCATTTCTAATGCTTGGATTCTTTGCTGTAATTCTACTGTAAATGTCCAAGATTTGCAGGTGTACAGAAAGAGTGAGAAGGTCAATGTATGCAAAAGTCTGATCTTTGATTTATTCAAAGGCAATAAAGCTAAGCTTTCAATAAGGTTAGAATATACTTACCACAACCAAAATTTAGACATGGAAAGCTTTGTTGCTTTTTCCAGAACTATGAACAACTTCATTGCAGAATGTAAGACTTAATATAAAAGATCCTAGCATAGAATTACTTGAATGCCAAATGAAGTATATTAGTTACTGTAATATGTAAATTTATATGTGAGTTCATATTTCTTATAAATAGTAACAAGATCAAGTCCAGCAGCTGTCATTTGACGCAAAATTTGAATTTTATTTCAAGGCTTTATCAGATTATCTAACTTATACTTGAAAATGCTATTTGTTCATCAATCATATATAAATCCATTAATTGATAAACTACTGTTTAAAGATGTAATTAATGACTTCTTGCATTTAAGTAAAAGCTAATTTGTATTATATTTCTAAAATATAAGTGTTATGTAATTATATATTTTTATAAGAGCTCCATTTAAAATATACATTTAGCATGTTTATTCCTCTATTTAAACTTATCACTAACACAGTATTCCTCTTTTTATTACTTTGTGTTACTGGTAATACTTTAAGTTCTTTCTCTCTCAGCTCACATCTTTAACACATTCACTGTTGCATTGTTACAATATTGTTGGCTGGCTGTGCTGGCCCATTGTAGGAAAGACAAATTGCCATTTACTGAAAATAAATGACTATAAAGATGGTGACTGATCTGTAGTACAGCCAAAGCTAAATCACATTCTTAACACAATATAATAAAAAATATGTCATAAAACAGGTTTTATTGTACATTACTATATATCTACATTGGTTTGGAAATAGCACTAGGTGCTACTTAATTTATAATGAAAATGCTATGTTTAATGTTAATATGTGTGTCTTATAAAGCACTGAGATATTTAGCAAGACAATAGTTTAATGAATTGATTGAGTTTATAATAGATTCTTGTGGGGGTATTTTATCATCAATTTTATGCACTTTAGGATGGCCATACAAACAGGCTAGAATAATCAATTTTGTTTTGGAATGGGGTCACACATATATTGACAGGATGAGAGCTTAGCAATGGGCTCGCCATTATTACCAGAAATGGCAAATATATACATGGCATTAGAATCTATATCTCTAAGGCCAACTCTATGGTTAAGGTACGTAGATGACACCTTCATACTCTGGCCACACCAGGAAGATGTTCAGGTTCTACTGAACTATGTGAACTCAATAAGACCTTCGATACAGTTCACAATGGAGAAAGAGAGTAACAACACACTCCCATTCATGGATGTTCTAATATCTCGAACAGAGCATGGGTTCAAGACATCTGTATACCGTAAACTGACATTCACTGGACAGTACCTCAATTTCAACTTCCTCCATCCATACAGCATAAAGAAAGAGATCGTCTGCTGCTTACAACACCGAGCAGAAGTCATAAGTGACGACCCAGAGACATGAGATAAAGAATTGGTTAGTATAAGTAGAACCCTACAACGTAACAACTACCCTGGGTACATGGCAGCAGCCCCAAAAAACTGGGATAGGCAGGTACAAGAGGAGGAGAACAACACTCAGAAAACAGTCTGCCTGCCTTATGTGAAGGGGTTATCAGAGGAAATACAAAGGATCTGTGGTCCATACATCAGGACAACCTTCAAAAGCTGGACAACACTTCGCAGATATCTCTCCCAAGTAAGAACCCCCCTAGAGGAGAACATGACTAAAGACTGTGTGTATGCTATCCTGTGCAGCTGCAGAAAGAAATATAAAGGGGAGACAGGCCACCCCCTTAAGGTAAGGCTTCAAGAACACCAGAAAGCTTTAATATGAGGGGAAGTGCAAAAATCAGGCGTGGCTGACCACATATAGAGAGAAAAGGGAAATCACCGCCCTCTGTGGGATCAGGTTGAGATCATAGAAAAAGAACAAATTTGGAAAATTCATAAAGTTAAGGAATTGGCACATATGCTAGGCCACAAAAATCTCCTGGGCCGATCAAGCATAGAAATGAATACAATATGGGAACCCGTAATAAGGAGTGGCAGAGAAAAGCAATAACAAAAAAAATTACAATATAAGCACTGGTAAAAAAAGGTTGCTGAATACATTAGGTTTATAATACTCAGAAATTCATACACAGATGTCCTCAAGAACACATGGCACAGTGGATAAAGGCATTGGTTAGATCCAGTGACAGGACCCAAAGAGTGTGAGTTCAATACACGGTTAAGGCAATGGAGAACTTGGAGAGGGGAATTAACAGGAGATACCTGATATCCATTAAACATGGCACATGGAACTAGAACAGTCTCTACCCCAATGACTGAAATAAAGCATTCAGTTCGACATTCCAACTACCTGAAGAAGGCTGGAGCGTACAGCAACCGAAATGTAATAAATATGATGACAAAGATGAGGACAATAGTCCAAATAGTGTACATAATACCTCAGTAATATAGACAAATATTTTTTTGTCAATAAGTCCCACTGTTCAATTTTTTAAATGGGAGGGGTTCCAAAATTTAAAATTTGCCAGACCTAATATCCCCATTAACCAGCAAGTTAGATTAAGCAAAAACAGCTAAAATTTTAAAGTAACTCTATGCAGTAATGGGTTTAATTTCATTATTGATCAAACCTTTCCGGAAGAGAAATTCCCTCTGGCCTGAAATGAGCTTTTGACCTATAATGTGTCTGTACATTTCATGGTGTCTTGAAAATCTTTCTCTCTCCCACATATCTATCTATATAAGATTAACACAAATATAAAATTTGTCACTTAGCTGATTAATGTTATATTCAGCACCTAGACTCCAGAGTTTCATAGATGAACCATTTTTGTAATCGTTCGGTCAACTCATGAGATATATGTATGTACCAGGTGTAACAGCAAAATTGTCCAATTGTTAGATTAAGCTCTGAACCATTATATCTTAGAAATGTTCAAAGATATCTTACTGGATTTCTCCAAGGTTTTTATAACACTACTGGACTCTACTTTGAGCAATAAGAATGTATAATTACTCTCCAAGCTTAACAGAAGAATCAGGCAATGTAAGGTTTGTAAAGACATAAGTACACCCACTGCTGTGGAGGAATAAACTTTCAATAAACAGATATACTTTAAGTTGTTTGAATTTCTTAGTCTTTTTATTATTAATTTTTGAGTAGTTTTTCTTTTACTGTTTCTTTTGATCACAACAGCCAGGCCATACATTCCAGGACCATTAAATTAAGCACTGTCAATTGGAAACAAAACTAAAAGAATCAATAAAAATAAAAGTTTTCCAGATTTCTTACATGAAGTATATTTGTTATTAATTTTTGACTAGATAGTAAACAAACAGTATTGTATAAATAATAAGATAAAGAAAGGAGTAGCTATAATTATAATTTTATTTAACTATGTAGCTTCCTTTTCCAAGTCAGTGCAGACAATGTCCTTACACATTCCCAGGATATATTAAGCTGGAAGCTATTTCTTTATTTCCAGTTCACATAGCTTATTTAATGTTCATAAGTGATAAAAGAAAGCATAAAAACATGAAAGAAATGCTAGTAAAAAATCCATAACAGATAAATATAGACTGAAAATATTTCAGTTATGTATTATGATTTAGTTTTTGTATGTTAAATTACAAAAATGTCACTTTAGAAAAAAATAATCTTACTTAAAATCCAGTTGTAAAACGAATAAATGCTCAACTGGATAAATTGAAACCAATTAATGATACAAACATTTTAATAATTAGAAAGATTTATTAACTAGGATGCTGAAATAGTTGTTAGGTAAATAGTTCTGAAAATTTTACCTGAAGAATGTCTTGTTTGCTTGACAATATATTGAAATATTATAAGTATTTGATAACATAATTAGATTTATATTATTTAATGACAAATTTATCAGTGCACCATCAAAATTTATAGTAATATTTAAATAATTTTGCAGTTACATTATAGTTGTAAAATATTAAATGTTTTGCATCTTGTTTTATGTTCAATACTTTCTAAATATTGAACTAAATAAATAACATCCAACATTTGAATAATTATGGCATCCTATTTATTAATCTTTTCATTAAATGAAAAATTCTATTGTCTGTTTTTACTATGTCACCAGAAGAGTCCACTGCATAGTGGTGGGCTTCTTTCTATGTAGTGAATGAACTCTTCTGGTGATGTAAAAAAAAAGTGTTATATATATATATATATATATATATATATATATATATATATTTCATTAAAAACGACTGACAAGGTGCTTTTATTTAGTTTTTTATATAATTTCTCGTGCGATCTAATAAAGTTTTTCTTTTCAGAGGATAAATTATATAAAAATTGTCCGAATGTTCTTTTCCGAGCGCTTTCGGCTATACATTTAGCCATTATCAAGGATTATATTTCAACTGTTAGAATTAGAAATAGTTTATGTGTATGTTTTATAAAGTGATTCATTTTTTTGTTTCAAAACACGGTCAAGATATTATGTCCATGTTCAAAAATAATAATTCACCTCCTAGAACAAAATTAAATAGAGCAAACATTATTTACGAATTCAAATGTCCATTAAGGAATTGTATTCCTCAAGAATCAACTTTCGTAAATAATTATATAGGCCACACTACAAATCGTTTAACACGCAGATTAACCCTACACCTTTCTGACAATAGCTCAATTAGATCTCATTTAAATATTCATGGAGACCTACCGGACACTATTCGGAATATACTTGTCGACAACACTAATATAATAGCATCATCCACTTGCAAAAAAAGGCTAAAAATAATGGAAGCCTTACTTATAAAAATAAGCAAACCAACACTTAATAATATTAACTTTGAACATGGACATAATATCTTGACCGTGTTTTGAAACAAAAAAATGAATCACTTTATAAAACATACACATAAACTATTTCTAATTCTAACAGTTGAAATATAATCCTTGATAATGGCTAAATGTATATTCTAACAGTTGAAATATAATCCTTGATAATGGCTAAATGTATAGCCGAAAGCGCTCGGAAAAGAACATTCGGACAATTTTTATATAATTTATCCTCTGAAAAGAAAAACTTTATTAGATCGCACGAGAAATTATATAAAAAACTAAATAAAAGCACCTTGTCAGTCGTTTTTAATGAAATGTGCTTGAAAGAAGGATTGCTGCCTAAATACACACACATATATATATATATAATATATATATATATATATATATATATATATATAACACAATGGATACTCTGAAGTAATACTTCATACAGAAACAACAAATACACAATGCAAAATGGCACCTTTAGATAGAGCAAGTTTTCAGCTACAAAACTATTTTTCCATATAGTTACCACCTACCATTGGCTATGGATTTTTTTTCCAATGATGAACAAAATTCTGCATTTTATGGATTGACAACTATATTGAAATGTCCAAGACATAAATGTGAATGGGCACAATTTTTATTATACAAAGAGAAATTCAATGATACACACTGTCATATTTGGCATTATTTTGACAGACTGCTACTCGGCTACTATTTGTTACCAGGCCATAAATTCTTCCTAGTGAGACAGTGTATGTATTCAGGGGGAATGTACACACATATATACGCGCATGCTGACAGGAACACACGAAAACGGAAATAGATCTAAGGGATCTAAGAACACACAGGGGTTATTAAAACATTAAAAGATAAGACAACCCGATTCATCACTCCTCAAACCAACCTTAATTGTTTTATGACCCTTCGCTCAGAACTCTTCACTACCATTTAAAGAAAGACATTGGAATGACCAACACAAAAACAGAGAATGTCTCATATAGAGAAGATGTAACATTGAAAAACATAAAGGAAAAAAATTAATTATTTTTAATAATTATTTTTAATAATATGTGGAAATCTCCACCCTTTACCTGAAGACGGTCGTAAGACCAGAAACACGTGTTGTAAAACTATGAAAAATAAAGAATAATATTTTTTTAAAAAAACCCACATTACAACCAAAAAAGTTTGCGGTACCTCTCTTCTTTTTAATATATATATATATATATATATATATATATATATATATATTAAAATAAACACAAGGAACAGTAAGATTTATAATCCGGTATTCTTATCAATTATTTTTGTTTTTAAATGCTCAATTCAATTCTGTAGAGCATAAGCATTATAAATTTACTTATTTAAAAATATAGTCCCATCACTGCACAGTAATTACCATGTTTCAAAAATGGAAACTAAAAATTTTAAATTTAATTATCAGATTAAATTAAAATCCTTAGTGCTGTTTCATTTTCATGGGAATTTTGGAATAACTTATTTTGAAATTTACTGAGTTTATAAGCACATACATTCTTGATATTAGTTGCTAAGGTTACTGGGAAATTCAATCATTTTTACAAGAGGTAGTAGGGTATTCATTTTTACTGACAACCTGTGTATCAAAATATGAGTTACTTTCCAAATGAGGTTAAGTTAAGGTAAGGGTGCCTGTTCAACAAATGATGACATCTGTTTTTCGCACATCATCTGTTTTTTTTTGTTTTTTTTTTTATGACAAACAGTTTTTCGGCACTTTTATTTTGGTCGTTTGAATATGAGTACGTCATATTAAAATACAATTTTAAATTATTATTTCTAATTCTAATTACTAATAGACTACACTTCTTTTAAAACAAATATATTAGAATTACTTTCTTATTTAAAAAATTATTATTCAAAGATCAAGTATAAATATGTATGTTACATTTTTCATCTTTTTTCCCCCCATTTACTCCTTTAAGGAAAATCTTTGACAGTGTCTGCAAAAAGTAGCTATTTTATTTCTTTAAGTAAATTTTTATTTTTCATAAATTTAATAATGTATAATTTGTCATGTATGCATGAAGGATATGGGTCATTTAATGATCTACAAATTCTAGCTTTCCTTATTAATTTCCATTTTACAGTAGGTGTTTTATTGGTTTCCTTTAAGTGCCAGAAATATTTAGATAGGGATATCTGATTTCAGTATTTACTTATTTTAAAAGAACTTTGATGTTGATTCCAATGCCTTTTGAATTCATGTCTTGTGCATCCAATATAAATTTTTACTTTGTCTGAATCCTCAATAGATGAGATATTGCATTGGTACACTAATGATTCAGTGTGACATTTATTATTAAGAAGACAGTTTTGAGGATTTCTGCACAATAATTTTTCTTTATCTTCATTTCTTTTTATTATACTCTTTAAATCTTTTGATTTTGGTCTAAGTGTTTACTCAAGATATTAGCATTATGTTTCTTAATAATCATTTTTAAGTTTTCAGTACAGCTGTAACTGAATTTAAGGGGATTTTTATTAAAAATTGTACTGAGTTTACTATCTCTAAGAAAATGTTTACTGATTAATACAAGGAATTTTTGTCCTAATTTGTTTTTTACCATTTGTCTGTATGGGGGCGTATACCAAATGATTTTTCTACTTCTGTTTTTTCTATTGTTTCCACTTTCATTTTTTATATAACTTAGTTTTGGGCTTTTGTAGCCACTATCCTTATAGCTTTATTACAGAAATTACTATGTTCATAGAAAATTTTCTCATTTGCTGAATTGGTACTTATCCTCTTTTCGATAGATAAAGGTATACTAAGGATTTTAATTCAATTCTGTAATTAAATTTTAAATTTTTAGTTTCTGTTTTTGAAACATGGTAATTCTTGTGTAGCAATGGGACCATATTTTTAAATTAGTGTGTGTGTGTGTATAATATATATATATATATATATACACACACACACAAGGTAACCAAAAAAGTTCTGTCCGTTTTTTGATTAGTCATTGGATGAAGTTGAAATATATACAAAATGCGTGTAGCAATTGTTTTCAAATTCGGACTGCCGGAAGTAGGAACATCAGACGTTATAAAAAACACGCGCAACATTCCCTGCCATCAGTTATAAGCTGGACAGCTGTGAAAAGGATGGCAGTGTCTAGAGATCTCGTTCAGGGCTGTTTGCTTTTCGACTTCAAAGTGGGCTTATCAGCAGCTGCATCAAGTCGCCACATATGTCAAGCATCTGGGGATAGTACTGTGGATGAACGTACTGCAAGGCATTGGTTTTGAAAATTCAAGTCGGGAGATTTGTCTCTCCATGATGAACCTTGCAGTGGACGACAACAGGTCTTGAATGACGGAGTCCTGAAGGTGGCCATTGAAGAGGACAGTAGCCTAACTTGTGGTGAACTTGCAAGACAGTTCAACGTTTCTGCTGAAAAAGTTAGACTTCACCTGCACCGCCTAGGTAAGATGTACAAACTGAGCAAGTGAGTTCCACAAACGCTGTTGGAGGTCCACAAGGGGCGAGTGGCAGCCTGCGTATCGCTGCTTTCTCGCCACCGTACCGCATCCTTATTCAATCGAGTGCTTACCAGTGATGAAAAGTGGGTTCTGTACGAAACTCCCAAGCATTCCAGACATTGGTTGTCTCCTCAGGATGCTGTCCCTCACACTGCAAGACCGCCTATGTACCCATGCAAGATTATGCTTTGTGTCTGGTGGATAGGTCGTCAAGTGTTTTATTATGAACTGCTACCAACAGGCCAAATGGTTTACTGGAGACCTATACTCGCAGCAATTAAAACATGTGCAACAGGCATTGCACCAGAAGGAGCCAGCACTGGTGAATCGCAAAGGTGTGCTTTTCCTCCATGACAACACCAGGCCACAATACGTGTGAGTGGTCAGGGATACCATACAGTAACTTGGGTGGGAGACTTTGTGCCATCCACCTTATTCATCTGACCTTGCGCCATCCAATTACCACCTCTTCCACTTCCTGGATAATCATCTTTGTGGGAAATCCTTCACCAATGAAGCAGACTTGCGCAAAGCCATCACAGACTTCTTTGCGTCAACCCCGACTGAGTTCTACCGGAAGGGCATTGAACAGCTGGAGACACGGCAGAAGGTGCTGGATGCCGATGGCGATTACTTCGAAAACTAAATATAAGTTTAAGTTACACATACAGTGAAGAGTTCTTTTTTTTCCTTTAAAAACAGACAGAACTTTTTTTGTTACCTTATATATATATATATATATATATATATATATATATCTTATGCAGTGTTATATTAGAACATGCACAAATAAAAAAAAAATATCTAAAATTCTAACATTTACTTTAAGTGTATCTAGCTACAAATTATTTTTTTACTTGAAACACCTACCTAACCAACCTAGGAGACTAATGAAATTCAAATTCTACATCCTAACGAAATTCTATGGCCAGTTTTTATCTCCTCTTAGCGTTTATTACCTCATCCTCTTCCCATGGCTTTTTTCCCTTTCCTTTTCATTTACCCACAACTACTTAATGCATTAGATTCCCTTCCATCTCTACATCTAAATTCTAGAAGACATTTTCTGAAAATTTCCAAAGAATGGAAGTGGAGGATATTTGCTTTGATAACTGTATTTCTGAATAAAAGTTTTTAGTAACACTGTAATTCCCCACCTGATGAGACATCTAACAAAGGTTTTCCCTTTTTTTTTTTTTTTTTTTTTTTTTTTTTTGACATTGAAACAAAAATGTACAATTTTGTAGTGGATATGTGCATGTTCTAGTGTAATACTGCATAAGATAAATAAATATTTACGGCTCTACTATATGTATTGAGCACTATTTTTAAATTAATGTTTTGAATGCTGTAATCCTACTGTTCATTCTCCTACACTTTATATATACATATATCTTGAATTATTTTAAAAAAAATGATTCCATCATTTGGTAGCTACACCCCCGTTCAACCAAATGTTTAGTAATAAGCTAGGACAAAAATTCCTAGCTTTAATCAGAAAACATTTTCCTAATAACAGTAAACTTAGCAAGATTTTTAATAAAAACGCCCTAAAATTAAGTTACAGCTGTACTGAAAATTTAGAAACGATTTTAAAAAAGCATAATAAAATGTTGAAAAAATATGCATGTTAAAATCAAATAAAGAGCCTAAAATGAAATTGAACAGTAATAATGAAAAATTATGTAATTGTAGAAGCCCTTTGAATTAAATTCTGTAGTATACCAATGCTCAATCTCATCCACTGAGAATCCAAATCTGGCAAAGATATATATAGGATCCACAAGAAATGAATTTAAAATGAGGTGGAGACAATACCAAAGTTCCTTCAATAATATTAGAAACACATTATCCCTATCTAAATATTTTGGGCATTTAAAAGAAACAAATAAAACACCAACCGTAAAATGGAAAATAATAAATAGAAGAATTTATAAAACCTGGGATGACCCATGCTCTTTATTCCTACATGAAAAAATACACATAAGGTTTCTAAAAAAAAAAAAAAAAATTTATTAAATCAAAGAAATGAAATAATGTTTTGTTTTTTTTTGCAGACACCACCAAATATATACCTTAAACAATTAGTAATTTATAAATGGATAAAAACAAATATTTCCACAATACCATATAAAATTTATTAGCAAATTAAATAAATTTCAGACATGTATAAAACTACAGAATCAAAATACAACCCAATCATATCTAAGCACCCCTTTAAGACACCATCAATGGAAACAGAAAAAAAAACAAATAAATTAACACCAAAAAGACTGTAACTAGAACATCAGTCAGTAAGTTTTAACAAATAGTAATAAAAACAGAGCCTTGTGGAAAAAGCCATCACAACCAGACAAATATCCCCCAACCAAACCTTACACAAAACCAAAAATTTGAAATATAATAAACATTCATACTTTCATCACGGTAGTGACACCTTGATAACAAGAAAAAAAAAAAACGGATTACACCTCCATTTCCAACCTATACATGAATAAAGCATTTCTTCAGTGAGTTATTCTAAAACATTGCTTGAGAATGAAGCTGTACTCTAAATTTTAAGTTTAATATTGAAATTAAACTTTGGACTTGAGTCACATTTCGAAACAGTAATTTCTGTATCGTGATGAATCATATTTTTAAAAAATTATTATAATTTAAGCTTTACTTCTGTATTGACCACTGTTTTTTAAAAATAAAAACATCTAACTCTTGTTTCCGATTACATCAAAATATATATAAGAGAGAGAGAGAGACTTGGTAAATATTAGTCTACCAGATAACTCAACTTCATACATAAATCCCAGGATATATATTTTGAACCATTTTTGGGTGGGGGAGCAGGAAGGAAAGTCTTATTCTTGATTATTTGATATTTTTTATCTAATTTGGAATGGTAATAAAAATATTATCATCAGATTTTTAAACTTATCAATTTAAAATATTGGACAACATAATGTATGTAAATGTATTACTTTATATAAATACTATTGTTCATATTTCTTTTGATTTAGGTATGGCAGTGTATCCACCTACCTTGAGTACATTGGATTCAGTTCTGAGGAACAGGACCAATTGTGTAAGAACCTCTGTGGATTATGACTTCCTATATGGACTCTTGGAAAAATACAAAGGAAAGGAAAATAAACAAAAATAGTCATAGACTTTAGAAAAAAATAATCAAAGACTGTAAACATGGGGCAAAATGTTATTATTTTCAATAGAATTTTATGCATGTCTATACAAACAAGCTAGAATTGATTTTGTTTGGGTACATATTTTTATCTGCTGTCAATAAAAAATAATAATTGAAAAAAATTTTTTTTTTTTTTTTTTTTTTTGTATCTACCATTCTGGGATATAAATAGCATAAAACAGAGCCTCACATTTGAATAAAAAATACCCTCCAGAAATTATTTATCCATTTTAATCCAGAAGCTGCTTGATGCACCTCTAATTTAGTTTGTTAATGGAAAACACATAATGGTGGTTGTATAAAATATTTAGCAAATATCCTGCTTTTTAAGTCATTTGTATTGGGACATGTACCATATATACTTGTGTATAAACTGATTTCATGTATAGTGTGACTTGAATTTTTTGCATGAATATTAACTCCTCCAGAAAAAAATTACCAATCATTGAAAATGCATGACTTTTAGCATCTTCAAAACAAATTACCTGTGCATAGTGCAACCCTCTCCACCTATATTTTGTGTAAAAAAAAAAAATGATAACAACTCACACTATACTTAAGTATATAGGTAAGCCATGTCCACTTTTAATCGTTACACATTCTAATTATTTTACTGTTAAATTAACAATATTCAATGAGATAAGACATTCAACAAATCTTCAATGTGGGTTACTTTGATGAAAGAAAGAAGATTAAATGTTTTTCAAAGGTATAAACATCTATTATATCAAGGGAGCAGAATGTATAGTTCAACTGATAGTTAATTTTTATCATTTTAAAATCATTTAGCCACTTTTATACAAAATTTATATCAAATTTGAACTTTTATTTTTATTTTCAAATACATTTATTTCTACAAAATGTGCACTCTCTAAATGTTTAATGATTTTTGTTAAATTATTCCATACCCATAAATTGAGCTAAAAATCTGTTCATTATATTTTGTGATTTCAGATTGGCTGTCTTTGGTCTTGAAAAGACCTTATTGTTATAGCAATAGTAATAGATGTTACTTAAAATTGTGGTTGTGTTTTAGATTAGCCTATCTTATATCCCCATTTCTTGATCTAAAGTGTTTTACTTTGGAAAAAATTAAAGCTAAACACTGGCTGTATTTAAAATCATCTTTAGGATTTTTGAATAGTACAATGTAAAAAAATACTTCTGCAAATTGGGCTTGTTAAAATAAGTGTACTTCAATTTAAAAAAAGAATATCTTTAATTAAAAGAAAGAAATATCTATAGTTTTGTTTATATAGATTTTCTTTTTAGTGAATTCCATATACAGACTGATTTGATATTTTTTTAAACATTATGGTGTCTTCTTGGTCTATCTTTGTTATATTTAGTGCAAGTAGGCACTGATTTAATCTCATGTAAAATTTTATGGCTTGTTACATGTTTCTCTTAGAGAAATCATATTTCAGATCAAAGCAAATGTTTACCTTTCTATATGTAATCATGATATAGAAAACTGGGAAAGGTTTGAATCCCACCACTACTCCTCTCAGCTATTAGTAAGACTTGTATCACTAAATCATTATCTTCAAAAAAAATTTCACAATATAAAAAAATATTTTCCAGCTTTAAATAACCTGCAAAGGGTTGATAAGGTATAAAAAAAAACAAATCAATCAATCAAGCAAGCAAAATTGTCTCCTGTTGAAATTGGAAGCAATCATGAGTTATGCTTAGCTGTAGTCAACACAGAATAATTCACTCAATCTATATTGATGGAGAAAAAGGTTTTTTGTGTATCACAAGATAGAACTTTGTCTTGTTTAACTTTTACATTCAAATCCATTTTTTATGTTCAGAAAATCTGGAATACAAGATCATGCTAACCTATTTACTTTCATAAATGAATATAGGGTGAAATTAATTTGAAAAAATACTGACATTTTTTAATGTTTTCAACTATTTGAATTTGTCATTTGTATTTTGTTTTTTTAAACAATGAAAACTAAATGTAAAATTTTCTTTGAATTTTTATCACATTTTACAAGGTATTCATTGCTTTAAAGTTTATACTTTGATCATTATATTCCATCTGTAGTTTTAAATTAGTCAGATTGCGTGTTCTGTTCAGAACTACATCCAGTTGGCCATGGGAAAAACAAAACATTATTTTGGATTTGTTTATTATTATTATTAACTCAAGAATTGCTTGAAATTGTTGCTTTCCCTTAGAAGATTGTTTGAAGAGCAATTGTCAGTTGAAAAAAAATAACCCCCAAAAAAATCATGGCATAACAATTATGGGACCAGTGATTTAATGTTGGTTTGAACTTTTCTTACCAACTTAATATTCCATTCACTAATATATATATATATATATATATATATATATATATATATTATGTTGCATTTTATTTTTCTGAATTTAATATTCCAATAATAATGAAATTAACTGTTAATTGAAAAAAATAAACACCAATAGATTTTAAATTTAAAGCACTAACTGCCTTATAATAAAGATTAGAAGAAAATGTTTAGTTTTGTTTCCACATTGTTTTAAATTAGTTTAGGACATCAATATTAATAAATTAACTTCTGGAAAAAAAAGACTTTTTCTGGACTCTGGTCCCACATACATGCAAACCCCTATGTTAAAAAGGCCTTGTGCCACATTCATAACTAGTGTGAATTCTGTTAAATATCTTATTGCATTAATATTATTAAAAAATAGGAACTAATTCAAATAATTACAAATATTAAAGATAAAATAAAACTAAAATTTCTTAGTATTTTTAAGTTAATTTCATCCTGTACTTTGGCATATCTATTGCCATATAAAATATTCAAATCATTGTAGAATTCATTTAATCAAATTTTAGTGCCCAAGTTTATTTGCAGAAAGCCTGAGTCTCACACACACACACACAAAGGCAGAATTATATATAGGATTATTTACTCACCTATGTTTGAGAACTATAGGTTTTTAAGTAAATGTATAATTTTTATCAAATCGTTTATATAAATTTTGTTAGTATATTTATATACTTGTAAAATAAGAGATACATAGGAATGATATGCATAATAGCATGGCTCCACCGACAATGTAAATTCTATATTCATATCGATCTATTGTGCCTTATATCAAACATTAAAGAAACGTTTGTTTCATTTTCAAGTTAGTCCATACCCGTTTAATCTACAACTACAGTCGTCTTTCATATAATCTTTAAAAATCTTATTCTTAATTTTTTTTTATTTTATTTTTTTAACAACTCAATGTTTTACTTGTTTTTTTGTAGTAAGGAAAACCAACATATTTCATTTTTTTTTCTGACTAAAATAATGAAGCAAAAAATTTTGCAGGAATAAATCTGAGCTGTAAAGAAAAAGTATCCTACCATTTCTCTAAGTTTTGCATTGTTTTAAATCCAAGATTTGAGACTTGCTTTAAAATTGTGCTACATTTTCCTCTTTATCTACCTCTTTGTAGTCTATCATTAATTGGTAATGACAAGTAAATTCCCAAATACACAGCATTTTGAAGAAATTATTTAGCAATTGTGATTAAATTATATGCGGTCTGTCCAAAAGTTTTCTGCTACTTAATGGAAAATAAAGTCTGCCTTGAGCAATGGGATCTGTCAGTCTTCCTCAATGTATTCACCTTGGAATCTCACACATTCATTCCCGTGTCCACTTTTCAAAACAATTTTTTTTTTCATTGGGTGGTGGGTTGCTATTAGCAGCTTCATCGTATTGCATTCTTCTTAATCTCCAAATTATGTAGAGAAATAAATTTGTAGAATTGTTTCATTTTTTAACAAGTTTCTTTATATTTTAAAAATGTTCATAAATAGCATAAATTACAATCTTCAAAATAAGATGAAATATTGTCAGATTTTAATGATCCAAATGTCAAATAGTTTTTTCTTGGAACCTGAGTTGAAAGGTTCCCCCTCTTTTGTGTATGTGAATAATTAGATTTTTGATAGCATATAGACATATGTATAGTAGTCATAGTACAGTAATATATAAATTCAGATGAAGATAAAAGTTGTGTGATTATTTTAAAGAATGCTGATTATAAAATAAAAAGGAAGAAAATATTTATAAGAATTGCATAGATATCTAACACTTTCACCTCAAACTCCGGTGTCTTACTCTCTGGGTTGAGGTGTCTACTCGGTCCTAACGAACTTAAGCGAGTGGCTGTAGGTCCCCTGTGCTTCCATAGATTATTCGGACGGTCCACTGGTTTAATCTTGCTTCCTGCCCACGTGATTTGTTTGATCCAGAAAGCAGAAGTGATGTTCATCCACTCACGGTCGACTGAAGATGTAGACACGGCTGGAGAGTCTGTGCTAAGAAATTCAGAAGGCAGCGAAAAAAGAATTAATATCTGCAGAAAGCCGGACAAACAACTATTCAATGGTTGAATTGTTAATGTCTTTTATATAGCAGAAAATAATAGTATAGAAAAGAAACGGGTTACAGAAAAGAAAAGTATTTGACGTAAAAACTCATACACTGAATTCTAGACACAAAGAGAGTGTATTGTGATTAACTTGTTAAATTGTCTCAGAACGATATACGACTCTTGCGATAGAGGGATAGATTTCTGTGCTAATTTATATCCAGTTTGTACAACCACTTTTGAAGATATTTCTAATCCCTGCAATTAAGATGTGGCATTCACATTGTCAAGAGCAAGTTTGATAAAAGCCAATATTCTAATCTTTTTTGTTTGAGCAATTTTTAAATAATTTTTCTACTCTTATAATTAATCTTTATGTATTTTCAGTTATCATTTTTGTCATTTTAAAATAAATCTAATGGTGGTGGTGGGGGATTTTTCTGCACTTTATAGTATCTAATGACATAAAAATTGTTTTCCAATATATTGTAAATATCATGCTACATTAGCCTGCAATAATTATGTATTTTTATGAAGATTAAATATTTTTTAAAAATTTGTTTGTGTCAATGAATTACTGAATTCATTAACTGCTTTGTATAAAGATATTGCATATGAAAATTAAAAAAAAAATTATTTCCACTTACATGCATTAAAAAAGATAAGTATTAGCTTTTAATTTTTATTGTTTGATATGATTTTTTGGAGGAGTTGTGATTTGAAAGTGAATAAGCATTCGTTAATTACACCAGCAATATTTTATAACAAAGAACACTTTCATTTTAGTCATAAACCTTTTAATGGATTATATTGATTATTCTTAGCATGTGATACTATTTAGCTATGGTAATTAATTAACTAATTAGCCATAAAAAAACTGAACGGAAAATGCTGAAAATAGAAAAGAAGGGTTAAAAAGATATCCCGAAAGATATACCATCTAATATAAAAGGATTTGATTTTATTTCCCAAAAAGTATGTTTTCGCAAGAAAGCCATGTGGCGATCTTTGACAATTGATTAATGATGATTATAAAAGTGCTAGGTAAGAAAATACAAAATAACCGGAAGTGACGAAGATATCGTTCAAGAGCGCATAGATATTAGGAATTGACCAGGCCACGTGTTAACTGTAAGAATTTTGACAGGATGAAAAAGGATTGCATAAACAAATTTCTAGTTGATAATTCTAAACTGCCTGGATAAGAAATCCTAAATAAGCAATGATGTCAAAGAGTTAATTGACGAAGCAAGCACAGCCACACCAGCACGACCGAGACGCCATTGGTCAGGTGGTAGTAGTGGTAATAGGCAGAGGTAAAAGAGATTAAGACGTTACTAACGCCCACCAAAAGGAATTGGTGTGAAGCACCAATGTAAAACGGAGGGGGTTTAGGAGGATAGCTATCCTGTAACCTCTCCTCACAGACGAAGGGATTCCCCCAGAAATAGGAAGTAATTAATTTTCCAAAAATGGGAAGCAATTGATTTTTCTACCCAGACAACAAAGGGACCCTTGTAGGAATCAGAGAATTACCGAAAACCCCAGGCTGTGCCTAACCCTGCACTGGTTTTTGGTCGAAGTCCATATAAGCAAGCACCCTCGGGCAATTCGCTAGTTTGCACGCAGGAGCCAGCCAGTTGCGTTTGGCAGTTGGAAAGAGCTGACAGAGATTACTCAATTCCGGACCCTGACCTCATCTTCCTAGAAAACAAGTTTATACTGATGAATGAAGTTAAGCCAGCACTTAAAAACTAAACCAGTTGACTTAGAAGATCAGAACTTGCCTAGAAGTATAATAGTGTCACTCTCAGAAAAAATGGGTTGGGAAAACACATACTCCTGTATAGAACAGACTGATAAAAGTTGATTTGCTTTCTTTCAACATACCCAAACCTTTGTGATTTTCATTTATTTCTTTTTGCTTGTGTGACGTCACCTCCAGTTTAGACTCACCTTGCACTATGGCCCCGGTGTCTGATTGATCTCGTCAACCTAAGATCAAGGTCACAACGTGGGTAGGTTAGACTTGAGATCAAGATAGTTACCACAGTAACCAGTCATTGGAAGCGAGTTGAGAACAACGGAGCTGATGTCGAACCAGTTGCATCTGGTGTGAAGCCATTAAAATCGACCGACCATCCCATTTGGTACCCTGACCAGAGGAGCCTGCTGGGTAGAGACGACCGCCAATTGACTGGGAGGGGGTCACAGCTTGATGCCGTGAATTTTTGTCTATTCCTCCCCCACCAGGTCGTTAGCTAAATCATCAGAATAAATCTTAATGATTAGTACTTTTAAATGTATTTTAAAAATTCTGATAAAATGCTTTTGTTTTACTTGTGTGGATAAAAACTGTATTCAGTTACACTACCCTTAGGTAAAGAATACTACTATTTGCTGTTATATATATCTATATAAAAGTTGTATTGCATATTTATAACAGCTCTCCACAGTGTCATATGCCCTACTCGGCGAATAATCAGGAATGCAATCATACGCCAACCAGGAGATATATACATTATCACGTCTGTGGAAAGATATGGACTATCTCTTCCAGACCATGACAAAGGGACAATTAGTAAACAAAATATTTGAAGAATACTGTTCGATTGAGATAATCAAACAATAATCTTTTCCCAGGATCGCTTTGATTTCAACACGAATACCGATCCACAATACAAGAATTAACAATAAGGTGTGATAAAATTAGGTATAAGAATTTTAATATATACCTATACATAAGATAAAGATAAAAGAAAAAAAAAATGTAAGCATGTATAAAATGTCCGACGACCATAATTTCAAGGCTTATGTTGGGGATACCAAAATACATTCAAATCCACATAACCCGAATGGATACAAGCAAAACATATAATAATAAGTACGAATAACTACGAATGCAGAAATTAACGCATAACCAAAGAGATATGGGGATAGGATTTATAATACAATTTTTGACATGTGGAAAGATGTTTGCGATAACAAAGTTCATGTATGCATGTGTATCTTTCTAGCACGGGTCCAAAATATAGTCACTTATCTTTGTGATCAGTTTTCTCTCCCGCTTATTATCTTTTCTTTTCTCTCACCTGTTTCCTCTTTTCTTTTCTTTTTTCTTCTTTATCCAATTCAGCTTCAACCACAATCTGGCTGCAACAGAGATGTATACTTTCTTCTTTTCTCTTGATTTCTCTTTTCTTTCTTCAAACATTGGCTACAGTCTACAAATTTCCTTGTCTCTTCTGTGATAAATAACTCGATTTATCTTCTTCCATCTGGAGTTAACGAACAGAAATATACATCCTTATATTTCTTATTCGGAGTTGCTTATGATGAATCGGACAAGTTCCGTCATTATCAAAATGAGTCTTCATCAGTTATCAGCGCTTTGATTTTGTGTCTTCCTCCTTCAGAGACAAGATTGCAACTGAATTTTCTAATCCACATGTGACCTGCATCTGGCGCGAATTTCAGCTCCTGCTGCTTCATGATTTCGCGTCAGGCTGTGACCACCGGTGGTCACGGTCAGGCCCCTGTCTAGACGTCTGTTACTAAGGGTCTGGGTCATGTCGACATATTGACCTGCTTCCCCAAAATGACTCGAGACTCCCACATGACCTCTTCTGTTGTCAAGCGGAGATTAACCATAGTATATGCGTCTTTTTGGCTATCTGCATTCGTAACAACAGTTTCCTTTTTTTATCTGTAGATTGATATACCTTTTTGGGTAAGATAGTGGAATGTTTTTGTTGTTTTTTCTACAGTTTGAAATTCAGTTTCCCTTCTCTTAAACTCATTGTCACCCAAGGTTAGAGCATCCAGTCTATCTTGCTATTTAATCCATAGCTGTAGGAGCAAAAGAGATGGATTCCTACCTTTTTGAAGGGCATTTGTGCAAAAGTAAATGTAACCAACTAGAATGGAATTTGAACTCCGCTCGCTAATTCCATGATTATTAGCACAGAAAATGGAATTAGCGAGCGGAGTTCAAATTCCATTTTCTGTGCTAATAATCATTACATTACCTGCACATCTGTTAATGATGACTAAGCAGTTCAAGTTGGCAGAATGAAAAGCAATAAAGAACTGCTGAAGTGAAAGTTGGACAGTGTTTTCAAAGAATAAGTGTTGATACTATTAATGAATATATTTCTATAAGGATACTAAGCAGAGCTGGGAACACTACTAGTGAAATATAAACACTTATGATATTAAAAAAATCAATAGGAGTAGATAGGCAAACCTATCATCTGGTTCACACTCCTCTCCAGTTTTTTGAACAGGAGTAGAGGTTTATCTTGTGCTTCCTGTTTAGGATTGGGTTTCAAGTTTCTTCTAAAGTCTTTCATTTACTTTAACTCTCAGTAGCCCCTTGTGTCTTAGTGGCATTATCACCTTGCTTGGGGTGAATTGAATAAAAAAAGAAAAAGTAGACTACATTAGTGATTTTGTAGTAATGAATCTTATTAACTCATCATATTTATCAAAAATCAGTTACTGAGTTTATATATAATTTTTCTGAAATATTTATTTCTGAAATGTGATTTTTATCAATTTGGGCCAATGACCTTTGAAACAAATACATTAATTATTGCATGAGGAATTTGCACTTAAAGTAAATTTTTTGGACCAAGTAAAAGTCTGTGAATTTTAAAACCCCCTAATGATCAATCTTCCTATTTACAGTTTCCAAAGCCACCATAAGTCATTTCAATTTATTATAAAAAGAAAATTCCTTCAACAGTTCCTTTGCACCAAACACAGATATGGCAAAAATGAATCCTTTATTTTTAAATGTACCTTTATACAAACAGCAAATTAGAAAGTGTACTATCTTTCAGACACCAAAAGTATCATATTTACTATCTTCTCTTGTGTTATATATAATCAACCTACAACATTGGAAATAAAATGCAAATCTTTTTTTGATGTTATTTTTCATTTTATGATCTAAAATTGCTTGGACATGTTCAATAGGATTCAAGTCAGAAGAATGATTGGTTGTGAGAGCCACTTATTACCTTTTTAGACCTGCTATTCTTGAATTTCTTTAGCTCTGTGACATAGAGCTCTATCCTTTATGAAAATGGTTCACTTTTGTAAGTGAATATTAGAAGTCCCTACCTGCACAATAGAAATGTATTTTTTCTCAAGTGATATTTACCATGCAATTCAGAAGCCTATAACAATCAGTACATTCAAATTACTCCCCACACTATAACTGAAAATCCAACATGTTTGACAGTGGATCACAATCTCCAGAATTATATTCATCAATTGCTTGAAAATTGAGAAAAAAAAAACCCTCCATTGGCCATCTAAGTTAGCCATCACTTTCTCGGCTGGATGTTGACTGGTTTTAAAAAACTGCTTTCTTTTAGTTGCTCTGCCATAAGTCATCGGAGAAAGATACTATTCTAACACTTTCGCCCCAGCCCCTCAACCTCCGATATCTTACTCTCTGGGTTGAGGTGTCTACTCGGTCTTAACCGAACTTAAGGGAGTGGCAGTAGGTCCTCTGTGCATCCATAGATTATTCGGATCATCCACTGGTTTAATTCTGCTTCCTGCCCACATTGTGATTTGTTTGATCCAGAAAGCAGAAGTGATGTTCATCCATTCACGGTCGACTAAAGATGTAGACATGACTGGAGAGTCTGTGCTAAGAAATTTAGAATGCACCAAAAAAAATATATATATCTGCAGAAAGCCGGACAAACAACTATTCAATGGTTGAATTGTTAATGTCTTTTACATAGTAGAAAAGAATAGTATAGAAAAGAAACGGGTTACAAAAAAGAAAAGTAATTGATGTAAAAACTCATACACTGGATTCTAGACACACAGAGAGTGGGTTGTGATTAACTTGTTGTTAAATCATCTCAGAACGATATACGACTCTTGCGATGGAGAGATAAAGATTTCTGTGCATGGCTTAAAGTTTGTAGTTGCGTTTTGCCTCGGCAGTAGTAACAGTAGTAGTAATCTTCGTGGTAGCAGAAGCAGCGGTACTTATATCAACAGTACATGTTAGCGGACACTTCATTCCAATATCTGACGTCATTTCCTCTCCCCCTCAAGTCTCCAACTCGACTCTCCACTGTCTCTCTCTTCCATCTGCAAGATGGAGAGAATAATTCGCCTTGCTCAGACCAAATTCTCTCTTCTCTCTTCAAGAATTACTCCACTATGCTACTATTCTTAAGCTGATTTGAATATACATCATCTGCTTACTTAAGAAATTTCTCATTTCCTTGCACAAAGACATCTTTTTTATGGCACAGATTGATTTGAATAAGATGCAGTACTTGCCTTTTCTTATTGAATTATATCGTTATTCAGTTCACAGATGAAAGTGTTACAATTTTAAGTTTTGATATGATTTGACACCAGTTCATCCCATCATTGGTTTGACTAGCAATACACCCAGCACTGAAATATGACAAAGGCTTTAGGATGCAATTGTGCACTTTTTTCATTTTCATAGTAGACTAAATTATTGTCAACAAATATATATTTATTGAATGTCAAATCTGAATAAGATAATTGTTTCTATTTTTTATGTTCCTGCAGAGAAAGAAAATGAACAATTTTATTTATTATGTCACACACATATATATATATATATATATAATCTACACACACACAGACACAAAAAAATAGGGACAGAGTATACCGCTAATTCATACATGCTGCATTAATATTCAGAGGATGGATTAAGAAGACTTTATTATTGGAAACTGAATAAAAATATTACATTTTTTTTTATATTTCTGTACATCATTGATTGTAGTATGGAAAATGAAAAATAAGAATTAACAAAAATAATTGTAGTAAAAATACTTAATTCACACAGCTGGTGCATCAGTTGTACAAATATTACTTGATCTTGTTACGAACATGCAAATATGAAGATTTCTAAGTGATGTGAAAGAGCAAAAGAATTTCTCTATTATAAGCCATAGGAAAGAGAGTGGGGGAAAGAAATGGATAAATGAAATAAGCGGTCTTATAAGAATGATGTTTATGTCGTATTTTAAAGTAATTGTTTGGTGGCTGAGATAGTTATACATTTCTTAGCATCAGTTCTTTTATGCCGTCAGAAATATACAAGAAACTACATAGCCATTTGTTCTTCATACTCAAGTGGTTCTTGAGTTGGTAAGCACTGCTTGACCACGTCTCTATTTCTTTGTACTTGTTGACCAAACCACTTATATATGAATTAAAGACTATGCCTATCTGTATTTAGATTGTTGACATTTTCAAAAAGTTATGTTTACATTACACACACAATGTGATGACTAAACTGTAGGAAGCCTTTTTGACAAATGTTGTTCTATGTTCTGATGTGTGACACCTAGATTTCCTATTTCACTTAAATAATGTATTTTCGCCTCGGCAGTAGTAACAGCACTTATATATTTTATATAATCACTAGCATAGTCAAAAATTACATATTTATATATGGATTGGAACTTCTACTGATTATGAGTGTATCTATGCACACTTTCTAAGATCAATGTAGTATATCTGATATATGTGCGTGTAGGATGCATAATAGTATCTGAAACAAAAATGAAGATAAATAAATAAACAGGTACATAGACACTTTATGGTGTTTGGTCATTGGATGTGGCAAAGTAATTTGATTTATGGTTCTCTCTTACCCTCAGAGATTCTAACACATTTTCTCTATATACAATTTTGTCTTTCATTCTAACCTGAAGAAGCAGATGCTCTTGGCTAAATGTGTCATTTATAGCTTTTTCACTTTCTCATTATCTTTAGATACCTGTGTGTGTGTGTATGTATATATATATATATATATATATATATATATATATATGTGAGCAATTAATAGATTTTTTTCATTATTTCTTATTACTGTGAATATTATATTCAGTGGGTATACATATTTGAGTAGACGTTTCCTTTATTATAAATTAATTATTTTAATCCATTGTTTAAATTATTACATTAATTTCCCTGTTTAAAAACAGGGATATCTACTCAAATGTATCCACTAAATATAAAGATTATAGTAATAAGAAATATATATACACATACATAAACTACATTGTTGATCATTCAAAAGATACTTACCAATAACATGTAAATAAATATTGCAGCCATTGTAAATATTTACTTTGTTCCTTTGACCGCACAACAATCATAAGAAGCTTTGTAAGGATGCTTTACAGAGAGTGATGGTTAGTAAGCCAAGTTTGTAAACTGTTTGTTAATATAGTGAGTTTGACTCTTATTAAGTGATCCCTAACTGTGGCCATGTACCAGACTAAGATGAGCCTAGTAAATATCTATAATAGGATAAAAGGAACAGAGCAATAATCTTTTGGTTTATATTTATAATGAAAAACAAACCCATTTTTTGGCTAAACTGTAAGCATTATCTTTTTAGTTAAATGAAAATATGAATATTTCTTATAAACACTTCATCATATAAATTCTAATTTGGCCAATTAAAAAAATATAAATAAAACATAAACATGCATATTTTTATTTCTTTTTAATCATCCAGACATGATGAAGTATTTGTAAGAAAAGTATGCATGTTGGTAGTGAAGTAAACACAATGATGTGCATCAGCTAATATTATGGGATCCAAATTATGGAAAGAATCAAATGATTCATGATACCAGAATCAGAAAGGGAGAAATGGGTAGAGTTTTGACAAAAATGGTTGGAAAAAAGTGGTCAGAATTGTTTATGAATGATAGATGATAGATGTTGCAGATTGAAAAGGAAAAGCTTCCATTTTTGGTATAACTTAAATAAATACATTTTTTTAAATTTGCTTTTCTATAAATTTATATATGAAAATAACATGTAGCTGCACTTATCTCTGGATTTTCTCTAGGATTAATGAAGTATCTGTGTACTTTACCGAATTTAGTATTTTCAAATTAACTACTTTAACAGCATGGTAAAATTATGTTGCTTGTCTATTTATATTCAACTTGGACATGCAAATTGTCAGGATTTACTTTATAGATGTGGTTGCTTTAGAATAGTTGGCACTTTAGGTTTACGGCTATATCAAATTGAAATAATGGTTTTCATATGATCAAAGTAAGTTAAAAATTGTTGAGCTAGTTCAATACCTAGATGGGTGACTGCTTAGGAATACCAGCTGTTGTAATCTTGGATGTGCAGGTGGTGTAATGGATAATGGCTCAGAATTGGAAATTGGATAACCATTCTAATTCCATTTGGGTTTGCTATATTCACTAAGTGCAAATACCCTTGGGAAAGTTATGCAGCCATCTTTTCTTCTTCCCTCAGCTATGGATTAATTAATAGGACTTGTATCAGTAAATTCATTATTATCTCCAGATAATTCTTACACTCTAAAAAATATTTTTTAAATAACTGACAAAAAAAATCACACTTTTCATTACATATCTGAT
The DNA here is from genome assembly GCA_964036315.1 of Acanthosepion esculentum. NCBI lineage: Eukaryota > Metazoa > Mollusca > Cephalopoda > Sepiida > Sepiidae > Acanthosepion > Acanthosepion esculentum. Next base: position 134,281,263 of record OZ038478.1, read on the forward strand.
ACTTCCCTGAAATATTTCAAATTTATATTTACTGAGAGACTTAATCTGTCTCATCTATTGTGAATTAACTAAGTAGCTAAGATATAAAATTTAAGATGTTTAATTTTTTTGTTTTTTTGTGGGATAGATCACATTTAATTCAAACCAGCAATATTAGTATATCAACTATAATTAATAAATTTGCCTCTGAACAAGACATATTTGTTTACTCTGATTTAAAATTAAAAAAAGGAATATATTCAAAATTTTGTGTGTCAGTATTATATATGGAAAGCTATGCACCTCGAATAAGGTTTGTATTTACTAATAATTGAAAAATACTCTTGTAAAACATGCACCATAGATTTCAGAAAATATGGTGCATTAGTCTTGTTTAAAAGGCAATTTTTTTTTTTTTTAAGCGTATCACCCCAAGCAAGGCTGGAGGCCACTATCATGCAAGGGGTTATAGAAGGGTTGGAGGAAGAGCAGATAGGAGTGGTAAAGGAGAGGATGTGGAGAAAGTGAAAGACAGTGGATCGATCAAGGCAAGGGGGTTACAGAAGATTTGGAGTGAGAGCAGATAGGAATGAAAGGTGAAAGGATGTGGAGAAGGGAAGTGGATAGATCAAGGCAACTGGAGATGTCGATTGACGTTACACTTAAATAGTTGGAGATTGTATTTGTCAGGGAAACAGTAATAGGGAAGGGAGTTCCACAGGTGAGATGTGCGAGACATGAAGCTATTGGAGTAGAAGAGACGTCTACATATAACAGTTTCAACGGTGAAGGGGTGGGAACGGGATGCCAGCCACATAGGACTTTTAATTCATGAGGCCTAGGGACAAGCGAAAGCAGCTCCTCGGAGCAATTACCGTGAAAGTATTTGTAAAAAAGACAGAGCGAGGCAACATCGCATCTTTGAGAGAGCGACTGCAGACGAGATGACAGAACAGGGCCAATCACATTGCATATCCGTCTCTGGATCTTATCAAGAACCCTGAGGCAAACAGCAGGGGCTCCAGACCATATATGGCAGCAATACTCCATGCAAGGGCGAATGGTTGATTTATAGACTTGGAGGATCGATTCCGGGGAGAAAAATTTCCTGGCTCGGCACAGGGAACCAACTTTCCTTGCGGTGGATGATGCAATTGACTCGATGTATTTGTTCCATCTCAGATCAGCGGACAGTGTGAGACCGAGCAGCCGCAGAGAGGAACTCTCGAGAAGTTGGTCTTCAGACATTCTAATGGGATGCAGGGATGGATCCTTGTGGTGGTTAATAGAGAGCAGTTTTGTTTTAGAGGCATTAAAGTTAACCATCCATTTCTCGCCCCAGTTCACAACCGATTGGAGGTCCTTTTCAATTTGAACTGTCAGGTTAACTTTGTCAGCATCACTAGATTTGTGTTTGAGGCAGGAGTAAATTGTGGTGTTGTCAGCATAGATGCTGACTTGGGAGTCTATGGCGTAAGGAAGGTCGTTTATAAATATGAGGAACAGAGTAGGGCCTAGGATGGAGCCTTGAGGAACACCTGCGTTAGTGGGATAGGAGCTGGAGATGAATCCATTGAGAACGACCTTCAATTCCCGGTTTGACAGGAATGATTGTATTAGGTCAAACAATCGACCTGATACCATAACCCTGGAGCTTGCGAAGAAGGCCGACATGCCAAACTCTATCAAACGCTTTGGAGATGTCAAGGGCCACGGCACGAGCTTCACCGCTATTATGAATAGCTTGGTAGACAAATTCAGTGATGGCCGTAAGCACATCGGCTGTAGATCGGGCAAAGTGGAAACCATATTGCTTGTCTGAGAGCAGATCATGGGATATCAGATGATTAATCACTTCGGTGTTGATAATGGCCTCGAAGACTTTGCCGAAGAGGGGTAGGAGACTGATAGGACGGTAATTGGAAGGGTCGGAGCGGTCACCAGAGTTCTTAAAGACAGGAACAATGGTTGAGGACTTCCAGCAGTCAGGAAAACAAGACTCCTTGAGGCAGTGGTAATTAAAAAGAAAAGTACAATCATATTTGTATATTTATTTCTATGAAAGTCAATGCAATTTATTACATTTGTTCTTATGCCAGGAAATAAAATTAATGCCATTTTTCCAGTAGAATTAATCAAGGTTTTATAATCTGATAAAACAAAGTCAAGTAAGCAAACTTTCATAAATAATTTAGCAAGATGCTTCTTTATAGATGGCTTGATAATGAAGTAGAAAGGTTTGACCAAAGAAATTCTTGGATTTTTTTCCAAGATTTTTCTTGAGCTACAGCATGTGACTTTGTCTTGCCTCCATAGTATACAGGCATTTTCACACTTTTAGTATAAGGTGCTACACACAGGGGTGAGTAAGGTGGTTCAATAAGATGTCCAGCACCAGGATACACAACCATTTCCACATCAGCTTGTTGTTCTGGTGGAAGCATCTCTACCCACTTTATATACTCACTTGGGTGTGCACATGTATCATTTTCACCAATGATAAACAATATCTTTGGCCTATTCTCAGTTTGGAATTGGAAGTACGTATCTTCTTTCAGTTTATATTTCCAGTGGATCATATCATAACCAAACATATTTATTACTTTCCATTCTAAATCAGCACTTCTCCCTGGAATTAGCTGACCATTGTGTTTGAATTTTGTCCAAAGATCAAAGAGAGGAGGAAAATTAATTGCCACAACAGCTCTTAAAAGAGGGCAATGTGTGGCCATATAGAGCCCGATCTGGGCACCAAGAGACACTCCTATGAGTCCAATGCCACCAGGAATCACAGAAGGATGAGCATTTAACCATTTTATAGCCTCTTCAAAATACTCATAATGCAAATAGGATCCTCCTGTTGGTGTGTCTTTATAGTTGAAGTAGGCAAGTGCCAAGGCAACAAACCCATGGCTGGCCAAGAGACTAGCCCGCATTTCCAGTAAGCCACCTCTTCCACCAAACATATCAATTACACCAGGTCTCTTTTCATTGCTGCAAAGTACATAAGGAAGAAACAACGTCCCACGTATTTGTCCTTCTTCTATTTCAATCCGCTTGATATTTGCCCCTTTATACCACCTCACAATTGTTTTCTTGGTAATTGGCTTCATTTTATCATCCCACATGCATTCCCAACTAATATGTTCTACATACACACTGATATCAAATACAAAAGGTGTACTCGCATTAGATTTTACCAGGCGTTCACCAGTTCTCTGACCTGGTGCTGAAACCATGCTCCAAAATAAACCCATTGGTTCCACACCACTGTACATTCCAGAAGTTGCTGCACTGTCAACCTTCAGGTCAACCAATCCTTCTCTTGATGCTATATAGTGAGCATAAGATCCAAAAATTTGTTTTTGGTTTTCAATTTTACAACAGACAGTGATTTGTTGCTTTGGGTTCAGATGTATAATCTTAATGTGAATGACTTCATCAATCAATGCCTCTCTCGGCTCACATATAATGTGGGCATCCATAGCATCAGATATTTAAACAGCGACTGAAACCTGAAAGAAAAATTACTTTATTTAAATATAGATTATATTTTTATTCCTGCATGATATTAAAATGCTCACATCTCAGAAAATTACCTTTTGTACATGTTTCATAGCATTTACTCTAGAAGAGCAATGACAATTTCAGTTCATTTTTTTTCCATTAGTCAAGTCCTACAGAATTTGAATATCTAAATTGAACATGCTGCAATTTTTTTTTCAAATAATTCTCTTCAAAATATTAATTTGGCATTATTTTGATTAATATTTAAAGAATTTTTAAAGTTTGTTTTTTTTATTCAAGAAAATTTGTTTTGTAATTGTTTTCTGCAAATAAAAACTATGTAAAAATCTGTAATTCGTAAAATCAAAGAATATACTACAGGGTGGTATCAATGGAATATTTACCAAGTTTTATTTGATTTCAAAATTTAGTTTAGATATTTTTAGTTTGAATATTTTTTTCATAAAATTTACATGCTTGATCAAATAGTTGTTAAGTGAATGATAAATAAATAAAAAACTTCTTAGTGATATAATAATGCTTTTATTGATGGAATCAATCATATATAAAAAGAGGGTAAAGATGCAACAAATGTCAGTTACACTTTACATTTAAATACTAAAGATAGAGGTGCTCAGGTTTAAATTTTTTATGTCCAGTGTATCTAGATGTTTAACTTATTTCATTCTGGTTTTAATGCTTTTGTTTTTATTGCTATTGTAATATTATTTATGGGTTAGTAGAACGTTGAGTATAACGAGGAAAGCACGAGATAGATTTTATGTGTATGTTTATTTAGCCACGAGTGAATAATACAAACTTAATGCAAGGGAGGCAACTCTTGTACATTAAAGAGCTCTACCTTGTCACATCTCTCTTGTCAAATAAAGTTTTTTTTTTTTTTAAATTTTATTTTATTTATATTTTGTATGTGTGTGTGTGTTTAATTTTATTTGTTTAGTTATTTATTTATTTTTATTATTTATATATAATGAAGTCCTTATATTTTGTTGGGGGTTTTCTTGTTCTCACAGGTCGGTTTGATGATGTTGGTGGTTGTTTTAGTATTTTGTCAGGTTGTGTCTGCAGTTGTATGGGCTGGGTGTGTTGCGTTGTTGTATTGGTGTTGTTTATTTCTGTGGGGTCATGGCTCTGTTGGGGTGGTGATGTTGGTGTATCCCGACTCATCCCCTGGGCTGGTAGATTGAAGGTTACTCTTTTCGGTAGACTGAATATTTCTTGTGTCTTCTGTTGCGTCTAAATAGTTTTCCATCGCTGTGCATTTTGATGATGTAGCTACGCGGTTCAGTACCTTTTTCTACCACCGTCGCTGGCTGCCACGTGTCATTTTCCTGAAGGACAGACACTTTGCTACCTCTTATCAATTCGGGAAGGTCTTTTGCATTTCTGTTGAAATATTGTTGTTGCTTCCTACTATTGATGCTCATCTGTTCACGGATTTGGTTGTCTCTTACTGTGTTCTTATCCAACAAGGTTGGGATCCTTATTCTTATTTTCCTGTTGTATAGGATCTCGGCTGGTGATGGCAAGTGATTATCAAGCGGAGTTGTTCTTAGGCATAGGAGAGCCATTTGGTAATCCATTCTTGACTGTTTCGCCTTTTTTAGTGTATTTTTTATTGTTTGAACCATTCGTTCAATGAGCCCATTTGACTGTGGATACCTCGGGTTTGATGTAATATGCATGAATTCCCATTCCATTGAGAAATTATGGAATTCATTTGATATGAAATACTTGGCATTGTCTGTGTATAGACGCTCTGGTATACCGTGAACAGCGAAGATTGCTTTCAAGTATTCAATACAGCTTGTACTCGTGACACTCTTCATTGTCTTTATGAATGGCATTTTACTGTATTGATCAGCAACAAGTAAAATTTGTTGACCATTAAATTCAAAGATGTCAGCTGCAATATTCTGAAATGGTCTGGTTGGGTGTTCTTTAATGATCATAGTCTCTTTAGTATTCTTTCTTTGGTGTTCACTGCATATTTCACATGACCTTACCATCATTTCTATATCTTTGTTTATTCCTCTCCAATAAACACTATTTCTTGCTTTTAGCTGACATTTTTCTATCCCTTGGTGCGCATCATGAATTCTTTTAAGGACTGTGTTTTGCATACTTTTTGGTATGACTATGCATTCACCTTTAGTCACTAATCCATCTTGTACTGTTAGACAATCCTTCACTGACCAGTAATTTCTTATAAGTTTGGGTGTATCTTTTACATCCTCTGGCCATCCATTTACTATTACTTGTTTTAGCATTTTCAATTCTTCATCTTCTTCTGTAGCTTGTTGTAGTTCTATTTGTTTTTGTACTGTTATGTCAACAGTATGTATTGTTACGTCAAGTTCAATTTCTTCACCTTGTGTTGGCTGTGTTCTCGACAAATAATCTGGTATTCTCATCTCTTTACCTGGTATGTATATGATCTGAGCATCATATGGTTGTAACCTTAATAGAATTCTTTGCAGTCTTGGGGGTGCTTGTGCAATGTTTTTATTTTGTATATTTTCTAGTGGTTTGTGATCTGATTCTATTTGGAATTCTTTTCCGTACACATATGTATGAAATCTTTCACAACCAAATACCACTGCAAGTAGCTCCCTTTCAATATTTGCGTATCGTGATTCAGTATCAGTCAATCTTTTGCTGGCGAATGCAACAATTTTGTTATCGTTGATTAACATTGCACCTAATCCTGACATGCTTGCATCTACCTGAATCGTTTTTGCGTTTGGCTTGAAGTAAGCTAGACATATATTTTCATGAATATGGTCTTTCAAGTTTTGGAAAGCTTTACTGTATGTTTCGTTCCATTGGTATTCAGTGTCCTTCTTGAGTAACGACCTCAGTGGAGCTGTTTTGGAACTGAGTTCTGGTATGAAGGGGCTTAGGTATTGGATCATACCTAAGAATTGTTGTAGTTCTTCTCGGTTGGTGGGTATAGGCTTTGATTTAATTTTGTCGCATTTTTCTGGGTCTGGGTGTGAACCATTTTCATCCCAAATAAGACCATAGAATTTTATCTGTTTTTGTCTTATTTTGCATTTTTCTTTATTAAAGACAAGTCCATACCTTCGGGCTGTATCCATTGTCTTTCTCAATCTTCTGTCATGCTCTTCAACTGTTTTACTGTATATGCAGATATCATCAGATATTCCGATGGCTCCGTCACAATCTTCCAGGATTTGGTCCATTTTTTGTTGATATATGTCCTGTGACATCTTTAACCCAAACGGACATCTTAAATATCTATATCTACCAAACGGAGTATTAAAACATGTGAGCAGACTCGATGATTCATCAAGATGTATGGCCCAGTATCCATGTTTTGCATCTAATTTTGTGAAATGCCTAGCACCTGCCAGTTGATGGGAAATTTCTTCCAGAGTTGGAGTTTTGTGGTGTGTTCTTTTGATGCATTTGTTCAGTGGTTTTGGGTCTAAACATATTCGTAACGCACCACTTTTCTTCCTGCTACATGCAATTGCATTCACCCAGTCTGTTGGTTCATTTACCTTTTTTTTTTTTGCATGAGAGCGTTTTTTTTTTTTGAATTTTCGTTTTAATGGGAGCCATTAATTTTGAAAATCTTGTAAAAATAAAAATAATTGTCGGATTTTCATGAAACTTTCAGAAACTATTCACAAATGATGGAAATTATTATAAATATGTTTTTGTTTTTTTTAAGTCATGGTAATTTTTTATTTTATTTATTACACCCCCCATAAGTAATTTCATGAAATCTCATGAAATTCTAAGTGTTATGATTTAGCGATTAATTAGTTAAAAGCACAAGGCTTTGACCAAAGCAAATCATATTTACTTTTTTTTATTTTTTTTATTTCGGACCCGTCTACCTTAAAATCAGCTCTGAATTGTAACATACAAAGTAATTAAAATACAGTGTAACCCTGACATAAGAGAGTTGTCGGGGCCCGGAGACGAAGTCTCTTATATCCAGGTTTCTCTTATATCCGGGTTTGATCTATTTTGTTTAGGTAAGTATGGCTCTAATTTGGGACCACATAAAATCTCTTATATCCGTGTTTCTCTTATACCCGGGTCTCTTATATCTGGGTTACACTGTAATTTAAATTAATTTGTATGCACCTTATGAAATTTTTTCTGTCAACAGTCTTAGTTAAAAAATTTTCATAAAGCATCGTACACGTAAAGATGGAACGCTAAGAAACAATTAAAAATTAAAACGCTGTAATTTTCTCTTAATAACTGGTTACGTAATTTGGTTCAATAAAAACCTAAATTATTTCCCTTTTGTCCATCCGTACGATGAAATTAGGTCGCGTAAGCTGTCAATACTTGATGACAGCATCAATCAACACGTCGAATGTGTCACAGCTGTTCAGACCCGCTGTCTTTTTTTTTAAAGTACACTTTTCAGCGCGTAAAGTAAATGTTTTCTTTCAGAATATGTTAAATAAACATTTAAATTTTAAATTTTGTAAAAATAAATTTTTTTAAAAAGTGTAACTATTTCTTGGCAGAATTTTAAACGGAAAAATTAACTTTTTTTTTATAAAATTTTAAAAATTGAAAAAAATGACTGATATCGAAAAAAAAAAAAAAAATCAAAACAGGATTTTAAACGACAAATTTGGACGTGCTCGAAATGATAAAAAAAATTAAAAAAATAATCAAAAAATACTTTGATCTTTCCTCTTGATTATAGTATAAACAGTTAGACAAATAAAAATTATTTTCAAGTTTAAGGCCATTTTTATCATGCTATGGCTCATTTTCTGGCGATCTCATGAACGTACCTACTTTTTTATCACACCTAGGTCTTCCATTTTTTTTAAGCTCTCTCTTTAATTCCTCTCTCATGTGAACAGGGTATTTTCTTGGAGGTTGGATGACTGGTGTTGCATTATCAACGATATGTATTTTTTGTTTCCCTGGGAAGCTTCCAATACCTTGAAATCTGTCCGGGTATTCATTTGCCAGGTCTTCTATATTTTTTATTTCTCTTTTTTTCTCAACTGTTGTTATACTACAGTTGATTTGGACCAATCCCAGCTGTATGCATGGTCTTAAACCCAATATTGCTGTGTCATTTTCGCATATAAAAAATTGATTTTATAGTAGGCGAGTTTTTGTGTTTAATTTTTAAAATTATAGATCCATATTGCTGTATTTTGGTACCATTTACTGCCCATAGAGTGGTTATCCCTCTTTTTACATTGCTCGGTATTTCTTTGTTTACATAGTTGTTTTGGGGAGTACATTTTTTTATAAATCCTGTACAGTATTATATTTCCGTTTGCCCCAGTGTCCACTTTCATTTTTATTTTATGTTTTCTTTTTTCTGCATCCTCACAGTCTATATTGGCAAATATCTCTTCTCTGTTGTCACCATTCTCTTTATTTATGGTGTACACTGTACAGGCACAATTCATCTTCTCGGTTATTCGTTTTCTGCTTTATAAGTAGCATTCACCTTTCTCCTTGCAATATTTTGCTTTCTGTGTCTGTTGTGTGGACTTGGACTTCTGTTTCCATGTCTCAGTTTGGACTATATTTACTATTTTGTCGTATATACATTTTTGTGAGGCAGTAGTTTTCGAAATGATGTATTGTAGTCCATGGCATCTTTTACATTCATTGTTGAAGGCATAACAGTCTTCTTTTCTTTTTCCGTGATTTCTTCCACATCTTGTGCACGGTTTGGCCATTCTCATTTCTATCTCGTGGTATACTCCCGCTTTCGTTTCGCTTGCGTCCTTATAGCGCGTATTATTTTTGGTTGTAGCTTCGTATGCCCTTATGCTTTCGATAGCTATCTCCAGTGTGAGATTCGGTTTACTTATTAAGTTTCTCCTCTCGTCTGAACATTTTAGTCCTTTTATAATTTGTTCTAGGAGTCTTTCGTCCTTGTTGGTACCAAATTCACATCTATCTGCTTTTGTCTGCAGTCTGACTATATACTCGTCTATTGTTTCGTCATTCTGTTGAAATGAAGTAAACACCAAACGTTCAACCTATTTATTTGGTTTTTGAATCATTTGTGTTTCAAAAACTTTAAACACATTTTGTGAATTTTCTTTTTGCTCGGTCGTGAGTTGAGCATTTTTTGTAACTTCGCGACTCTTTGGTCCTGTGCTTATTAATATATAGTTGTTTCAATTTTTCCTCCACATTATGAATTATGAAGTAGGATGACATAAAGTCAACCCATTCACTGAAGGCTTCATGTTTATTTTCATTCGTCCAGTCTAACATTGGCAATGAAATATTTGAAGTCGCCGTCTTCCTTTTTTTTTTTTTAGAGAGAAAAGTTTGTTTTTTCAAAATAAAGATTTATCGTGATGTACTCACTTTTTTCATAGACTTATGTCCAATATTCCTTCTTCTTGTGGTTGTTGTCTTATCACCGCTGCCACCATATTGTAATATTATTTATGGGTTAGAACGTTGAGTATAACGAGGAAAGCACGAGATAGATTTTATGTGTATGTTTATTTAGCCACGAGTGAATAATACAAACTTAATGCAAGGGAGGCAACTCTTGTCACAGCTATAAAATTTTAATTATCCTGTATTGTATTGAGTGTAGTTTTGTTAGGAAAGGAAATATGTTGTATGATTCTGGATGTAAATTTATTGTAGAGGATTCTGAAATTAGTTCATTTTTTTTTCCTTAATAAATTACTTTCCCTTTTAATCAAAACTGCATATTTTTAGAAGATTCTTTCTATATTGTCACTCACATACCCTCTATTTGTCTGATTATATATATTTAATCAAACAAATGATTTATTTTTTCAATAATGGTTTTGCAACAGTGTCTTTTTGTAACTTATCCTATTACATCTCCATACATTGTGGTTGATTCAGACTAATTTCCTTATCTTTCTTTTCATGTTTTGACCATCTACACTTGATCCTTTTTCAGATGTCATGTATTCTGAACATTTTTTTTAATCTTCCAGAGCATAACAGATACCTAAGTAAGGCCGGAGCATATACTGCTGGGGTTAGCAACAATTTTTTTTTTTTTTTGCAAAGGACAGTCCTTTATTTAGCTCTTTCTGTCCTTGTCCTTTGTTGAATTTAGAAGGTAAAAAAATGTCATTAGCTATTGTGTATTTACAGGGATTAAATTAAAAATTACTATTTATATATTTTTTTCTTTATGTCATTGACAGAGTTGGCAACCCTATATACAGCTGAAAAATCATGGGAAAATAAAAACAGGCAATTTAATCTGAACCAAACATTCTTTGTTTATTGCTACTTCTCTTTTCAATCCACATAACTCTAGGTTGATTTAAGAATTTGCAGGAATGAGCTGCAACAACCACTTGTTAACCAATTGGTTGATGCTTTAAATTGAATTAAAAAAACATTGAAAGTTTTTAACTGTTTTTTTTTCATTACTCATTGATCCTTTGAATAAGCAACAATGAAAATACCACATCTAACAAAATTTACACAAGAACTATAAACCTCAAGCTTAAATATTTTTTCTTTATAATAAATGTCAATATTATTTTAGATTTCAATAGAAAAAATGCAAACATAAATATAGGATAAATATATTTTGAAGATATATATATCACTATTTATTAGCTAGTCATATTTTTTTTTTTAAATAAAACATTATTCCTAGACTTTTTGCAAATGATGTTTTAAATTAGTTACAAGTACCAAAAGAAGTTTCATCAAATTAAAATGTATAAAAAATTATCTGCAATTTATAATGTCCAAGTTAGCAACAATTTCCATTAAAAATGAATGTACTCAATCCCTCAAATATGATGAAGCACTACATAAAATTCACTTTTTTATCCATAAGGTTGAATGTCATAAAATTATTCAACTTTTTAACAAGAAAAATCTCAAGTTGATGTTAAAAATTGGTTCAAAACATTGTTGATTTATTTAAGATGGGATGATCTATTATGACTTGTCTCTAAATTGTATTTTTATTTTCAATTTTTCTAACTGAATTGTTCACCTATATTGCATATGATCCATTATTGTACAAAATTAGGTTATAATAAAATTTGTATTTTATATGAATACTACCTTATGAAAATTGAAATGATGTAGAAGGACCCTATATCATAGATTTGGTGTGGTGTGGGGGCACAAGACCCTTGCACTAACCCTAGTTGTCACTGACTATTTAATGTAAGTTTTGACACATGTTTACACTTGATATCAAGGGTTGTATAAGCAGCTATTAAATATTTTCTTAGAAGAGAGAAATAATAGATTTCATTATAATTTTTGAGAGAATGCCGACTTTAAAGACAATTTGTTACAGGATTTTATCTCTTGGCATGAATATGAAATTCTATGTAAAAATTATTTTAAAATATATATTATATTTTTGTGTTCAAAATTTATTTCATTTTAAAGAAAATAGAATAGGGAATATATAAAAAGCAAGATGATCGGAGTTAAATATGGTCAGTTATGATTTAAAAAACAATGTAATTTTATCTGCTTTGCAACTTAAAGTTGTGTCATTAATATTAATAAAGAAAAAAATTGTATTCTTGTAGAGATTCAGTCTTAAAATTTTCATATAAGTCCTTTTACCATCTATTTGTGTAATGTTAATTTCTCTAATATTTGGTCATGTTTGATGCTATAAGCTGATGATATCACATTTTCTTTCTTTGCTATGAAATCCACAAATCCCAAAACCTCGGTACCACTGATAGTACTTCTAACAACAAAACAGAATTCATAATCCTACCCTCTAACACTTTTTCTACAAAACTTGTAAATTAATTGCTTATCCCTAATACTTTATCTCTGCATCCAAGACAATAAGAGACATAATTAGGAAGAAAAATAAAACCAACACCAATTCAGATGTCATTACTTATCAAATAAATTGCTTACAATGCACAAATTGCTTAAATTGAACATATTGGAGAGTCATCTTGAAATCTAAAAGCCCATATAAACAAACAGAAAAGAAATGTATGTTTAGACAACTATTTAAACTTGCTCATAATACTCAGGAACAAAATTGGCCATAATTTTGATTTTACAAATGCCACCATAATTAGAAAAAAGAGCATAATTCTTTATGTCAAAAGTACTTTGAAGAATTACTAATAACAATATTACCAAATATAAACACATCAAAAACATTATGTCACCAACCTTTATTGAATTATTAAAGAATCTAATATATGTCTATCTAAAACAAATGGTGTATATGTAAAAACATTCCTAAATTAACATGCGAAAAACCACGAAACATAATGTCTACTAGACACACTTACAAATATACATTATCATCTGAAATCCATATAGACAAACTAGAATTATTATACATTTACAATTACATACATAAAGCACTATTTACAGTTTTTCAATTACACTTAGAATTTGTTAATTTCCTGGAACTTTGAAGGGATGTGTCGTCTTTCCCTTAATTCAGACTGCCATAAATTATACTAATCATGTTAAATGCACATGAAACCTGATTAACCAATGAAAATCAAACACAAAAGTAAAAATACCAGAATTTCTTTTTTCTTTTTCTCCATATCTCATTCTCTGATGTATCTTAATAAAATTAAAACCTGTTAGATTGATATTTGTTCTTCATCTTTGCTATATAAACTAGGGTTATATCTATAATAGAGGAATTGTTGGAAAATTCTCATTTTTATATTTTATCAGATTTTGAGATGTGGGTCAGGCTGAAAATTTTTTAGTCTCTCTGAAAATATGTATATAAATCCTCTGAAGGCCCTCTGGAAATATGTATGTACTAGCAGCATGGCCCAGCGTTGCCCGTGTTTGATTCAAAAATCGTATGACTCATACAGCAATCACTATCACTTGACTTAAAATATTTTTGCCCTTCCTTGCCTTTAAAGAAGTGCCCTTTGCCGTGCTGTTGTTGCTAAATGCTTTACTTCTTGCCTATCTCACACTGATTCTGCAGAACTGGGTTGGGAGCTTATTTTTCTAAGCTCTATACTAAACATTAAATCTGTTATGAAAAAAGAACTAAACAAAATGAACACAAAACGATCAGCTTTAAAAAAGGACTCATAACTGGAAAAAACGAATGAAAAAAGAATGTTAACAACAAATACTTTTTCACACCCAACACAGTTCTGTGGAATCAGAATCAACGTTGAGTTTAAGCAAGCGAATGAGCCAATTGGAGTAAAGTGCCATGCAGATTTAAATTTTTTCCCACTTGTGACAAATGCAGCTATCAATTTTTTTTGCATACTAGCATGCTAGTTAACATTCGTGTCAGGCAGCTGTTGGCTCTCACACTGGCCAATAGAATCTTCCTGCCTATTCGTGGCAACCAGCTATAGGCTCTCACTCTGGCCAGTAGAAAATGGCCGCAAACTATATAAAAACTGCCATGTGATTTATAATTAAAAATGATCTACCAGAAATCATTTTCATTTTGAAAAAACTTTTAGTTTTACAACAAATCTATTGAAAATGTTAAATTATACACACAATATAAAGAAAGTTACAACAATTTTAAAACAGTAGGTGTTCATGTTTTTACACCCTCAAAAAAACAAAAATGCAGTCGCAGAGGGAACAATTCTAGAAAGAAATTAGCGTGGTAAAAGTTAAGAGTATATTTTTTTTTCTAAAACTAATTATGGCTAATTTTTCCTCTAAGCATAGTTTACAGTTTATTTGTAAAATTGGTGAAATAAATCTGTGTAAATTCTTATTCTCATAATGAGTCCATTGACTTTTTTCAACTATTCTGTTCATCACAAAAATTTGTTCCCAAGTTGTTGAGTTTAAATTTAATGAAAAGGTTAAGATGACTAAACAGTAAAAAAAGAAAATCAAATTAATGTAATGTAGCTTATTACATTTTTTTAAATAAGTTTCCAAATCACAATTTTTCATAAAGACACATCATATTTTCTTCCTGTGGAAAAAAAAATATACAGTATATTTTATTAAAATTAAATTATCTATTAGCAATTGCCAACAAAAAAATAATTTTTGAGTTTTTTGTGAACTTTTGCCTTAAAATTTTGGACTATATTTTCGATGTGTTTACTATCGATATATCTAATTTTTTTAATGATCTTCAGATTTAGCTTTATAAAAATTAGAAACATCCCAAATTCACTAGTATGGATTAATTGTAAGCTTAGTAAAGTGGGTATAACAAAAAAAAAATACATCCCCAAAAATTCAATATAAAGTTAATTCATTAAAGAATAAATGCTGAAAATTTCAATGAAATTGGATAATTCTGAATTTTTTGGTAAAGTTTCAAATAAACAAATATATATTTTTTTTCTTCACATGTTAATAGTGTGCCTGATTTTGGAGGTACTTAGTTGTAGAAGTTTTATCTATAGGATTCACCTAGTTTTCCAAATTTAGTTTTTCACATTTTTTTTCAGGAGAGTCTCCTGATATGAAAAGAGTTAAAAATTCAACTATTCTGATAAGATAAATGTGAATTAAATGTTTGTGTAATCATCTGCTCTTCAGCTACACATGTAACAACAGCACTGTGAAAAGAAAAAAAATGTACAAATCAATGGTAGGGAGAAACTTTACTCTGAAAATCTATCTGAAGAATTTTTTTCTTTGAGACTTTTGAAATAGGCCTTTTCTCTGTTATTGATGTTGTAAAAACAGGACAGTAGCAAACACAGGTGACAATTGACAGTATGATGTGTTTGTTCAAAAGAACAGAGAAACTGATAATATCAGCAACTGGGTACAGAGGGCCAGTCACATTTTTATAGCCATTATGTACAATGAGCAAAAAAAAAACCTTAGAAAATAATTGCTCAAAGATAAAATAAATACATTCTGTATAATTTACATCTATAATTCCTATGTGCGTGATATAAACTAAATAATAATGGAATCATCCATCTAAAATATATTAACTTCTATGTGTTATGACCCTTCAGGATGTTGGCGATCATGGATCTCAACAATTGCCTGTCCTTTGTAGCTTAATAAATTTTGTCTTTTTATTATTTCCCCTAAACTTGTTCTGTTAGGTTGGTTAGACGTTTTTTTCCTCTTCCACACTTGCCTTCAATCTGTCCTGTATCAAATTTTCCAAGCCCTCTTTCCTAATTATGTGCCTGAGAAATTTCAACTATCTCTTTTTGATATTAAGTATAAGTTTCCTTTTTGTTTCCATTTTATCTAAAAGTTTGTCAGTGCTCATATGTTTAGTTTATAGTATTCACAGCATCCTTTTGTCGAACCACATTTCTGTGGCTTCCTCTTCTTCATCTGTGAGGAGATTGTCCAGCATTCACTGCCATATTGGACTGATATTACATAACAGTTCAGTACTCATTTCTTAGTTTCTAACAAGATTTTCCTGTTTTTTAATACTTTGCTTATCTTTTGGAAGGCATCATTTGCTTTCCCAATACACCTTTGGATTTCAGTGTCACACATTCTGTCCTCTGTTAAAAGACTTCCCAGATATTTAAATTGTTTTACTTGTTTGATTTTGGTATCTCAAATTTGTAATTTGCATGTTGTGCTGTTCTTTTTGCTGACAACCATGCATTTTGTCTTCTTGCAGTTGATGTTTAATCCTTTCTTCTTGCTTCCCTTCACTATGTTCTTTAGGAGTTCTTGTAGTATCCTTTCTATGTCTGCTATCAATGCTGTGTCATCTGCATATCTTATGTTGTTAAGATTGTGGCCACCAATAATGAATCCTGGTAGGACTTCTAATTCTCTCGGTACTGTACAGGTTGAATAAGTCCAGTTATATAAGTCTTGTTTTGGTGTCCATATCCCCTAACGTGACTATTGAGACCAGAATTCGATTTCATAGGTACCAGGTATATATGACAGATGCTTTCAGTATCCTTGATTAGATTTATTGGATATTCATGCCCTATAACTCTATGTACTTCTTCAGTCTACATGGTGATCTGCAAACATTGTTGCAAGTAACACAGGTATTGTCAGCAGGACACTGAAGCAAGTTGTCATAGTTGGCTTGCTTATTGTTGTTATGCTGACCCTTCAGATAGTTTGCATAACCTGTCCTCAAAAACAGTCTGTGTTTACACTTTTGTGATGTCAGCAAACACTCATTGCCACTTTTGTAATGTCAATGAATATTTGTTGTCATTTTCATATTGCCTGTTGTAGTAGAGACTTGGTAATCACAGATACCATTATAGTAACACTGTTGAACAATACTGGTGTCAGACACCTTCAAATAACACTCACATTAATAATACTTGCTCGAATAGTAACCACTGAATAATGATCTGAATATAGTGATCAGTATAGACAAATAGTATAGTGAATAGTATAGATAATAGTAATCTGTATGGTAATAGAGGATAGAAGTGAAAGGGTGATCAATTAGACACCACACTAATTCTCATATATATATTTCTTTTACCATCACATGATCTACTTATTCAAAATGAGCTCATTTGTGTTTGCTCTCTGGTGATCTGTGTTCAAACTGCAGTGTCAGTAGTGACACTTTATTCCTATATAACATACACATACCACATTTCAAAGAGTGCAAATTAATTGACAAGTGACTGCTCAAAGATCACGCTTGCTCTGAACATGCTTGAGGCGTTCATCCTCAAAGGTATTGCTTTTCTCTTTAATAAAGTATCTCTACAATATGATTTAGAGTCAATTCATTCCAATGCTGCATATCCATGAGCAATGCATTCAGATTATCATTAAGCCTCTTCCTAGGTCTGTGTTATAATAAAATATAAGTTAAAGCTTAAAATAAGCTTAAAATATAAAATAAACCGGGTTCAATACCAAAGTTGGCAGAACTTAAATATGCAATCATAATATTATTAATAAATAATATTAAGATGGTAACCAAAATCCACTACTCAGATTTACATGCAGTAACACAATAATCAGGCAGATAAAGTATATATTTTATCTGCCTATTGTGTTACCACATGAAACTGAATAACAGATTTTGATTACCATCATAATATTATTGTATTATATATATGAGAGAGAGAGAGAATTAATACATATATAAAATTTGTCACGTAGCTGATTGGTATTACCTTTTGCATTCTGACTCCAGAGTTTCATAGATGGACACCCTAGCAATCACTCAGTCCACTCTTCAGAGGTTATCAGCAATTGACTGTTTATATTTTTCATTTTTTCTTTTATATATGCACTTTTCATTGGTGCATGGTTAATTTTTTTCATAGTGTGTGTGTCTTTGTGTGCATGGGCAAGTTCATGTGCCTGCCTAGAATGTCATGGTTATTTCTCCTTTTCATCATTTTTCTTGTAATTTGATACTTTATTCTTATTAGTTTTTATACTTTTTCTCCTTCTTTCAATTGTAGCAATATTGACATCAGGTTTTTCAGATATTCACAGTACTTGCTAATTCTTGAACATTCTAGCATATTCTTGAGTTTAGAAAATTGTATTTCATTTTTACCTAGATAGTTTTTAAATTTTTTTATTAATGCTTAAATGATGAGGTAAATATTTAGATATGTCTTGGCCATTATTTTTCTTTTCTTGTTTTATTTGGTGGCATGTTAAGTATTAGGGTATTAATTATAGGAGATTATGTTTATAATTAAATTTTTATTTATTGTTGTTTGAATTTGTATGCATATGCTTACATTCATACATTTGTACACACACACACACACACACACACATGAATATACCTATATAGAAATAGAAATTGAGACGCTATACTAAAACATTGTTAAACTCCAGGATGAACAACTAATAGAAACAACACCAGAATTTAAAGACTTACTTAAGGCTGAGGCATTCAAGGATTGGCATGAAAAAAGCAGAAACTCCTCAAAAATACTTTCTAAACAACTAAAAACTGCAGCACAAGAACTACACAACCACCCTGACGTAATTGTAAAAAAAAGCTGATAAGACCAACATTTTCGTCATCCTAAACAAATTGGATTACAACAAAAAAACGTGACTACATACGCCATGATCACATGAAGTTTAAAAAACTCAACAAGAACCCGACCAACCAACTAAAATCAAAGCTTAATAAACTCATTAATGCTAATAATGCTGAACAGAACTCTTTAAAACTCCCTAAAATTGTTGATTATAGACCTGGTTACATATACGGCACTATAAAAACACATAAACCTAACTATCCTCTCCGTCCTATCATATCGCAAATTCCATCTCCTGTATATCAGCTAACAAAATACATTAACCGACTCATTACTCCCTACCTTCCTAGTAAATATAGTGTTAATTCAACATTAGAAGTAATCCAAATCCTAAACAGTGAAAAACCCGACAATGAAATCATAGCTTCACTTGATGTTGAAAACTTATTTACCAATGTCCCTGTTAGTGAAACTATTGACATGATTATAAGAAATATATACAGTAATTCATCTTTACCCCCACTTAAAATTAATCCTAATATATTACGAAAACTACTATTAGCTTGTACTACTGAAGTCCCTTTATTAGATCATAATAATAATATATATATATATACGTGATGGTGTCTCCATAGGTTCAGTACTGGTTGCAACATTTAGTAATTTCTACATGTCGAACCTCAAAAATAAGATATTTATAGATTCTAAAAAACCATCCCTCTGCCTAAGATATGTTGATATCCTTATGTCAGTTAAAAATACAGATGAAATACTTCAACTTCAAAAACGTTTCCAAAATAATTCTGTCCTTAAATTCATGTATGAACTCAATACTACTAATAAAATTCCTTTCCTTGACATATTGATAAACACAAATAATAACAAATTTACTATTTCGCCATACAAAAAACCTACCAGCATAAATTCATGTACACTTAACTACAAGAGCGAATGCCCATATTACTACAAAATAACAATTATAAAAAATCTAATACATCGTACAGAAACTAATTCATCCACAAAACAGATTTTTTACAGTGAACTAAAGAATATAAAACAAACACTTATTAATAATAGCTTTCCAAACTATATAGTTGATGAACAAATAAGATGCTTTCTTAGAAATCTGAAAAAAAAAGCTAATAGTACATAATACTGCCTCTACTAATCTCAAACATATTAATCTATATCGTAATCAAATGCATACTAATTATAAACAAGATGAAAATATACTAAAAAAATTAGTAAATACTAATATATCTACAACAGATCTAGGAAAAAAATTAAGTTAATCATATACTGCACTAAATCTAGTATATCCAACTCAATTATTCGCAATGATTCTTCTCCCCCAGTTAGTGATTTTCAAAAATCCAACATAGTTCACAAATTCAAGTGCCCTTTGGGAGATTGTATCACCAACAGATTAAATAATATTTATGTTTGTCATACCACAAACTCGCTTTCACAATGCTTGACATTACATTTGAATGATAACTCTAAAATTTTTAGGCATTTAAAACAACATTACTGGCTGCATACACAATTCTGGAAAATCCTTGTTGAAAACACAACTATACTTAAACATGAAAACAATAAACAAAAACTAAAAATTCTTGAAGCTATATACATAAAACAGTTGAAACTTAACCTGAACAAAATAAACTATGGAATCTCCACAAATATTCTTAAATGCCTATAACTGATAACAGAAGCCATTGGTTTATACCAATGGCTTCCCATACTTAATACTGCTTGTTTTGACTCTCATGTGTGACGTCATGAGCTGCAGTGCGATTTTCATTTCCAGCGTCTCATATACATGAATTTGTTGTTTCTTGAAAATCTTCCATGTGAACAAAAACAGACTATTATTATTGTTTTGTCCGTGTTTAATATATTGTAATGTAATTGTCATCTTTGATAATGGCTTATGTAAGCTGAAAGCTTAGATAGGATTAAAAAATATGTATCAATATTATGATATTCTTTCTTCTTTTAATGATAATGCTATTAAGTTTATCAGACGATATATAAAAAGAATTTACATAAAATAAATAGACAAAACTTGTCTATATTATTTAATGAAACATGCATCAATGAAAAAATGCTACCGAAATACATACCTATAGAGATATATACATGGATATACATAAACATATTTGTGCAAACACACACACCCAAACACATGCACACATGTATCTGTGCTTTGTTATTAATATATTAATTAGGGCTTAAATGGTAAAGTGATTTTTTTCCCCAAATGTTAGGGTATTAATTATGGCTGGTTGTGTTGATGGTGTATTTTCTTTGTTGTTTGAATATATGTTTATAAGGTATATAATATACACACTCAAAATATGCATGACATGTAGCCACATGCACACACACATATTTTTAAATAGAGTTTAGGTAGTTAATTAAATATTTGTTTATATGTTATCATTTATCTAATCTTTCATTTTTATTTAGTAAGTCATAGTTATTTTTTGTTTTTGCCTTGTGTTATCTTAAATATTGAGGTATTAATTATGGAAGGTTAAGTTTGTTGTTTGTGCGTGTGTATATATATACATACGCACACACATATACACATATATATCTGTATATCTAATATTTGTTTATTTTATATTTATTTTTATTTCTTTGTTTAATTTTGTTTATTTATTTTATTTTATGTTTATTTATTTATTTTGTCTTTATATTATATTTTAATTTTTTAGTGCTTTGATGGCAAAGTAAGTACTTATTCCTATGCCTACACTTCCATTATTTAGGTTTTCTTGTTTAACCATTACCACACTGCAGGTGACAATAGTCGCCATAGAATTCTCTCCCTTACTACTATTGGTAACTTCTGTTGCCTGAAACGGTTGCTATAAATAAACACTTGTCAACTTTTATTTCTGGTATTTTAAGCTGGAAATTGCCTACTTCTGGTTGGGAACAAGGCTAAACTTCTGTTTTCCAACACCATTTTGAATTTGTCTAGACTCTACATGAGGTGTAACATCAATTAAACCCACATAAATTTTTTTGCAATTTTTTGTAAACAAAAATGGCTGCGTCAATATCCAACAAAGCCTTTATTCAGTTTTTCTTTGATTAACACTCTGATAATGATTTTGAAGGCTTTACTCAAGTGGATATTGACAGTGAAGTGGTTGGAGATGATAACCACACTAGTGACATGGAGGAAAGCGACGATGACCACTAGCGGCTGCTATCATTCATGCCTGAGTAGTTTATGGAAGTTATCTGATAGCCTTTCTGAAGGTGAATTATTTTGTCTATTTATAAATGACAAAATAACTTTATTCATCAACAAGACAAATAATTATGAGTCAGGTGAAAGAAAGAGCAAACAAATGCTAGTGTCTTCTTGTATGCAAACATGAGGAAACACGTCACTTTTTTGACTAAATGAAAGCCTTTTTAGCAATTTTGCTTCTTATTGCACCCCCAGAATTACAAGGAGTAATAAAAGTTAAAGTATGTTGAATTATTTATGTATTTTTTAATGTATCTGTTTTTTATTTCACGCTTAAATGTTTTTACATCAAAATATTACATAATACATTACATCAAAATATTACTCATTCATTCTTTTATTAGTGTACAAAAATTAAAATCTATATGCACAATATAAAGAAAGTTATAACAATTTTAAAACAGGTGTTCATGTTTTTACACGCTAAAAAAAAACAGAAATGCAGTGGCAGGGGGAACAATTCTAGAAAGAAATTAGGGTGGTAAAAGTTAAGAGTATATTTTTTTTCTAAAACTAACTTTTGCTAATTTTTCCTCTCAGGGCTCTATATGGGTTCTACTGGTATCATGTAACCCAGTACTACCAGTCACATATTCAGGTTATCTGCTACAAAACTGGTTCTTCCAAGCTTTTCTGGTGAGAAAGGTAGCTAGACACGAAGCAGGATTAAAAATAACTCCCATCAAATGCTGCATGAACCTTCCTGGGAAGTCAATGACCATCTAGCACAATGGGGTAGACTAGGATCCATAGCCATGTACCCAGTGATGATAGACATCGATGGATAAAAGGCTTTCTTGACTGAAGTCAGCAGTTAAGATGAAGGTTTCTTATGAATGAATCAATGGCTATATGTCCATAATCTATAGCCTTCAAGTTGGAGAACATCAGCTGTAGCTGGATCTGGAGAGGGATGGACTTCACCATGTCTACTTGTCCAAGATATGCTACACATGAATGAATACCTCTCCAACCTTCAATCCAGGTATATGAAGGTAACTAGTAAGGTGTTCAGCAGGGCAGCAATCCTACAACCGCATCCAGACATGGGAACTGATGATGTAATTATGTTCAACTGATGTGGTCCTAGGTCATGTTTTGCTGACAATTCATACTGATTCAAACTTTACTCAGAGTGGAAAAAAAATATCTTGTTATAGTCACCTCCATACTTCTGATTAAATCTATGAGCTACCAGTCATGCTTTGTGCCATTCCATGTCAGCAATAACATGATAATTAAACCTCAGGGGCAGAGATATTGGGTTATGTATTGGGTTAAAACCTGTACAGTCTACAATATTTGAAGAGTGTCCGTGAAAAATAGTAAAAAGAAAAGAAAACTGAATGTATATTTTTTTGTTCAGGCATAGCTAAAATATGACATTCAGGTTAGGCATTGTTCCTTACTGTGATATGTAGTCAACCATGGCCGACTATATGTTTTTCAAAGCAGAACAAGGAAAAATTAAAATTTCATGTGGAAGATTAAGGTTTTAAAGAGAAATTTAATTAAATTATTACAAATTTAATTACAAACCTAAACAAATTTATTTGTTAGAGTGAAATTAAAAAAAGTAAAAGGCCAGTAAAAAGAGAAGATTTATGGCTAAGTGAATGTTGAAACCAATATCATTTATGACTTAACCAACTTTAACAAGCCAGTATTATAACTTTATATTAAATTTTCTTTTCAATTGGTAGTTTTCAGTTTTGAGAGTTAATTGAAAACTGTATATGTAATAATAAAAAAAGTATATCTACCTCTTATGATGTTATCTCTTCCTTTTTGACAGGTAAAGAAAAACTTACCAACCAACAAAGCTAAAATATGACATTCAGGTTTAAATCCTATGGTATCTATGCTATGTGACTGAAGGTCGTAATTTTAAAGCGGCTCCATTACATTGGACATATCAGAATGTAATCTGACCCTATAAGTATAATGCTATTTTGGGAATGAATCTTCAGTTATTAGGCCTTAATTGATTTGATTGATTTTCAGTCAGAAAATGGAAAGAAACTTAAAAATACATTTAAAAAGAAATTATTCATTAGGCAGAGAATAATTGCTATCTTGATAAGTGTGGTTATTCAATGAACAATGTGTTAAGGAAGTTAAAATTGATGAGCATTTTATTTTTTAGTAAACAATTGTTCAGATAGCATTTTCAACCATATATTAAATTTACTGTGAAGCTTACTACAACCAAGCTTCTAGCATATATCTTGAGATTTCAATTTAGCAAAGTGTGAGACTACCCACCTCTGCAACTCGTTGCACAAAGATATAGACCCCACGTCGTAGAATTTCTGTGCGGCGGATCGAGCGAGAGGCAGGCTCACAGGTAAAAGAAAAACACAACTACAAACTTGGGTAGGACAAAAAGAGGAGGGAAGGCGTGTGATCTTTTTGTGGACGACCAACTCTGGGCTGACTCTCAGCTGGCAAAAAAATATATATCTTGACTAACAATGTCCGGCTGCTAATGGGTCGCTCTTCGATGTTACGTGCTCCGGCCTAAATCAACCTTCCTCGAACCTAAACTAAGTCTAACTAACCCGTGGCCCAAAGCGCTGCCGTATATATGGAGAATCCTCTTTCATCATTTCCGGACAAGGGACACCCACGAATAAACCCATAACTTTTTCATGACCATTTCTCTCTTTGAAGAAAGTGGACATAAAAATATTTCTTAGCCTAGCTGACTCCGATTCAGGGACATTAAATTCAAACCCTTTTAAGTTTTGACCAGAGCCGGTCTTTTTCCTATCTTCTTATTTTGACAAGTACTTAACACTTATCTATCCTTTTGGCCATATGTCCAAAACATGTTTTTATCTAGATTCCTAATCTAATCATTTGGTCTTGAAGTTTGATACCCAGGTCAAATCTAACTAATCTTCTCGCACATATGTGTGCGCGCGCACGCACACACAGATGTGCGGGCGCACACACACACACGCGTGCGCATATATCCAACTCATAGTGTCACAAAAGAACCAGGCACTATTGGGTTATGTATAAGTTAAAACCTGTACAGTCTACAATATTTGAAGAGTGTCCGTGAAAAATAGTAAAAAGAAAAGAAAACTGAATGTATATTTTTTTGTTCAGTTAAAAGAGATTGGGGAGAATGGAGATCAAGCAACAAGGCACACCATAAAAAATGAGATACTCAGTGAGATATAAAATCAAAATTTTATTAAAAGAATATTTCATTTAATTTTAGGGATGCACAAATTTGGTGGTTTGTGCACCTGAAAAAGTGGGTAGTAATTTTCTGGACAAGTAACTTATTAATAAAATAAGGCCCAATGGTAGTTGTTGGAAAAAGATCAAAATCAATCAAATAACATAAAATGTCACAAGTAAGATGCCAGTGTGTACAAAACAATGTAAATTACAAGGAAGAAGGTGCACTAAAGGGGCTACAGTGTGGTCAAACCCTGTTAAAAGAGTATACTTACCTTGAAGGTATAAAATCTGAATGTTCTTAATAGTTCTTGTGATTTGAGGTAAGTTATTAAAGTTCATGACAGAATTGATTTGTGCCTTCAGAGTTCAGAGGCTTCAACATAGAGCATTGTTTTGAGAACAGGACTTGTTCTCTGGAAGGGAAATGATTATTTTGTTACAATAGTTGGTAGGAAAAATACTTAATTCTGTTGTGAAAATGACAATTTCATTGTCAAGACATTGTTTAGGAGAGGTTTTCTGGTTACTTCTTTGAGCCAATGTCCAGTCAGGCTTTAAGATGTTTTTAGAAGGTGTCATATCTCCTACTCCTGTTGATGGTTGTATTGCAGGGAATTTTTATAGTTAAAGGTTGGCTCCAATTTACCCAAAGAATTTTGGCAGTCAACACAAGCATTTCAGATTTCAACCACCTCAAGTAGCCATTGGTTAAAAAATCATGTTTATCAAAATTTATTATAGTGGAAAATCACATCTGTTTTTCTTTCACTTTCAGTTGACACCCCCCTGCCTCCACTCCTTGGTCAAGGAGCTTTGCATGCAGGGTGGCAAGGTTCTGGTTTCAGTAAATTATTTTATTACGTTCATCCTTTCCCCCAAACTACTGAAAGCCAAAATTTACTCAGACTAAAAAAAAAAACATTTTTAACATTCTCTATTCTCTAATAAATAGTTGTAGCAAGCTTATCTTAAAGTTTTGGTACAAAACACAAAGAATTTGTGAAACAAAATTAAGCATTAATAAGTTTTGTTTTAAGTTTTCTGACAGTGTTTATCATCAACAAAGAATATGTGTGACTACAAATGTACTGATATCAGAATTGAAGAGAAAAATTATTTTTCTTTATGACCCATTAACAATTAAATTGCATTGGAAATTACTATATTAAATATTACATTTTGAATATTTTCAGAATCTAGAAATTTCCTTTCAAGCTAGATTTATTTGTATGTTGTTAATTTAATTTAGGTAGGAAGTCTCATGAAGATTTAATTGTGTTTTAGTCATTCAGTATGCTACTCCCCTCTAGCCATAAGACAGCAGGTGAAACAACAAATGAATTTTTATTCAGTTTTAACATGAATGGCTACAACTAAATGTCAGTTGAAGTTTTACTATCTGTTTGTTACAATATAAAATTTACCGATTTGCAAATAGGGTAAGGTAAAGGCTTAGACTAGTTAAAGTATAAACAAAATTAAATCGTAGTTTAGATGAAAATATTCTTTACCTTAATAATTTTAATCAAGAATATTGTTCTTTCCATCTTAGGTTAGTTGGAAGGATGTAGTTAACAATATGACATCTACCAATCACTATAACCTGGGATTTATTGGAGAGTTTACACCTGTTCTGTAAATTGGCCCAGTTATTTTTTAAACTCAAGTTTTACCAGCAATACAATTGCTCTTTTTTCATATTTAAATTTAACATCCAAAGACCCCAGAGGAAATGAACACTACCTGGAACTATGCAGGACAGGGGTGTTTGGATCCCTGAGGCCTAAGCCTGCTCATTTAGAGAAGGACTCCCATTAGTTTTGAGTGAGCAGTTGAAGGCAGGTCTTAGTAGTGCTTTGGTCCCCAACTTAATAACTACTCAGTGAGGTACCCAAACAATCTTTAAATCTATCAGGTGCTATATTAATTTGTTCTGTTATTCACCCTCTTTTTTCTTGCTGGTGAATTACTTTAGCATATTTTTCATGCAAATTATCCTGTTCCATTTTCTTTACTACCCTATTTATTACATTTAGTTCCACTGCATAATTGGAGAGAACAGGCTTAATTTTCTCCTCATTCCATGGCAACTTTGCATAACAATAATTATTTTTATATTCTATGGAGTCCTTAAATTGTTCAATCTTATTCTTATCATGGTCACTAACAGAGGTTTGATCATACATGAGCCTCGGGTTCTATACAAAAAAAAATTCTCAAAATCACGTTCTACTAAACACTCTTCAAAATTCTCTACAAAAGTGGTCTACATGTTAGTTTTTGAGTTCCAAAACAAAATTTGCTTGTGTATAATGGCAAGGAGAATATTGAGAAATTGTGTCAAAATTATCCCATGTAGAATGGACTCCCAAATGTTGGGTACAAGAAATTAATTATATCACCAAAAGGGATAATCCCATCACAATTAATCATGTGTAGAGAACCCATAAATTGTATTAGATTGACTCCTATCAGACCATGCACAGGCATAGGTTTGTTGTACTTAATATAATCTGCACCTAACCTATAATTCAAATTTTCTAATTTTTTTTTCTATGGAACATTAAATTCATTATTAATATCATCTATTAAAACAGGTACAAAACAAATTCCCATATTAACTTTTATATTTAATGTTACTTCCCTAAATTTTTTGACTTGGGAACCTAAAAAATCTTGACTTGGAAATCAATGGGAGAGACATTTTCTACTCTTAACGTTATGTAAGATATCTTGTGAAAAATATGATATTTAGTTGCCCATGTCTATAAAACTGTGATAACTTTCATGATGAAATTTGTGACAAAGTTCTCCACTCATCATTCACTGCATTACCTCTGGTGACATCCAAGGTTGATTGTATCTGCATATACACCCAATTTACTATGTTCACAGCTTTGTCTCCTTGGCCGTGATCGCATTCAACAAAAAATAATATCGACAATTGTTTTTAAAGACACTGGTTGGAAGTTAACAACAATACGATTTCTCATTTAACTGTGGTATCCTTCCTTCAGCTTCTAGAAGTGAACTGCTATTTTACTAACTTGCAGCCACGGAAAAGTAGCCTTACATTCATTGCCTGTCACTTTTGTCACTGCTGATTCCTTACTCCTGGCCACTGGGCAGCTACTAACTGACTGGTCACCTACCTACTTCTCTCACTGCTAGACTCCTTTTCCCTGCTTATATGGATAATGGCTGGGGTCCTATCCCCATATCAATCTATGTCATCCAGAAGTTTTGAGACTACCCCAAAGCCACATGAGTGGGCAAATCTTCAAAGGATTACTTTTATGACTATCTAAAATCATTGATAAAATTTTTGTTTCTCAATTTAAAGGCAGCTGTAGACATAAATCCCCAAAACACTGACACTTAAGTTTACTCAAAAATGGCCTAGAGATGAAATTCCTCTGAATCTCTACTAAGTGGACTTAAAAGAAATTTATCTACTTATCTTCTAAAGATGCGTGAAAAATTGTATTGTTACAATCCTCGCCCACGAAAATTTTGTCATTATATAAATTATAATAACAAGACTACAGAACAATCAATAAAACAAATTAAAAAATTAAATTAAAGCAATTAAGTACAATAGCAATATTTCCTGTGCAACTCAAAACATAGAATTCTATACAGTCCCACAACAACAAAAAAAACTGTAGATGGACCCCAACCACTTCTGTAGGTAGTTCAACCCAAAGAGAGATAAATTCTGGACAAGACCCAGACCTCTGAAATGTAATATACCAGAGGGCAGTTAGCTGCCCTTCTCTTCTGTTCAAGCCATTACAAAAAGATTTCAAACACCTCCAGAAAAATGTCACAAGAGAAGCATCACTCTCCAGACCTGCCAAAGAGAAAACAATACCAAAATACAACAAGGAGATTTTAATCACCCTTTCAAGTGACTCAGATCATGGGAAGCATCATTTCTACTGATCTTCCAAAATGAACAAGAGGGCTGTAACCACCTCTTCAATTTTTTCCCATTTCATAATGCCCAACCCCACATTTTAGCATACCACAGAAGTGAAAACCAGTTTTACTCCCTCATCACGACAAAACCAGAGAAAATGGGGAGTGTCTTCACGTGGCCATCATCCTAAAAATAAAATGCGCAAGTCCCATGTTTCACTGCATAATGATTACATTTCTTGCCTTTTTTTCTTTTTAACACACACAAAAAACATTAACCTAAAACAAAAATGAATCAGTTTTTATCACAACAGGATTTTATTGCAACAGGATACACATAAGACTATAAAAATAAAGTTTCATCGATATATATACATATAAAAAAACATTGTTAGTGGTGTAGAACTTGAGCATTACTGTAAAGACATTTAGCTGAATATTACTTGGCATAATTAAAAAAAAAATTGGGAGTAAAAAAAGGGTTGCAAATGATTGATGAGAGAACAAAAAACAAAAAAAAACAAGGTGGGGAAAGTACTAGAGACTAATTATAACAAGCTCCAGGAAAAAATCATGCTGTTTACAGAGCGAAGGTTTGCGAGACTTGATGTACATTGACTCTCATACTTTTAGGTGAAATAAAGACTGTGATTGGGACAAAACAGTAAATCAGTTGACACTAAATTCAGCCACACACTTTCTGTTCTTTATAAGGTGCTCACAAATTGAGGATCCATAGGTGTTTGGGATCAGTTCATTTACAACCAAGGTGTGATTCCTGATCTTACTTGGCATGTACTGTATTACCCTTTCATCTAGTCATTGGGTAGTCCTCTCTATGTAGCCGACTCCACAACCACAATTGTATTTATATATAACAGAATTTACTGGATGGGGGGTAGAACATCCTTACGAATATTCATAAGGATGTTCTCTCCACTCATCAAGTTGGTTGAGCTTGCTATAATTAGTCTCTAGTACTTTCCCAAGTTTTTTTTTGTCCTCTCATTTTTTTTATCTTCTCAATCATTTGCAAATTTAAACTTATTGTATTTTTACAATTTTTAAAAAATTATGCCAAGTAATATTCAGCTAAATGTCTTTACAGCAATAAATATATATATATATATATATATATATATATATATATATATATATATATATATATATATATATATATATATATATATATATATATAAAATGTGGGTAAACTACAACAATGTTCATCTTCAGTCTGCTGGTAGGTTCCTGTGTTGTATAAAATCATCAGGCACAAGGGTGAAAATTTTTTTTTTTTTCTCTAGACTAGAGGACTACAAATGTCTTTCTCCTTTTCTTTCTTTTTTTTTGGATTCCACATGTATATTGGGAAATTGTAGCCTCATTCCAATCCATCTGACTTCTGGGGATAATCTTTTCTCCTCGCCTTCACATTCTCTCACCAGCTCATTTTGCACCCTATGCTTTTTCAGCCAACTTTTCCCATAACCCACTAAAACCATCACCAGCACTATGATAACTGACAACTAAACTATAATATTTGCTGTTTGGTCCTCCCTGGTGGAGTGATTTCTACCCACCATTGCTAACTTATCCACTAATTCATATAAATCTATTGGTTTTAGTAATTGGTGTAATTTTCATGTAGTTATATGTGTTTTCCTTATTAGGGGCTCCCACTGACCTGTATACTTGCTAGTCGAAACATCTGCCAAGGTTAGAAAGGAAAGCTGGGTTTCAAATTTTTCCTCTGCCTGATAGCATGGCAGGAAGGCTAAAGTTTTCCCAAAGGCAGAGCAACCCATCTGAATTTTGATAATGACTAGGGGCGGAGTAGCTTTTACAGTCACTGTCGGTTTTCCTACACATACCCCCAATTAGTTCAGTTCACAGTCTATGGTCTGTTCATTACTAATGTGCTTCAACCCTTCTAGATAACCCTTACTAATTACCCACTTTGATTTGATAATTATAACTGTGACAGATTTCAACACACCAGTTGGGATCATAAGGGCAAATATCAATAAGACTCTTGTACCAGGTGCTACCACCACTATAAGCATAACCTGCTGAAAGATTCCAGATGCATCAGCTAGTCTGAAGGGCATAAAACTGAACTGGCACAATGCAACATGACAGGGAAATTCAGTCTTCTCCCTATCAGCTTTGTAGAAGGCTACTTGCCAGTAGCCAAACTTTAAATCAAGGGTGGAAAATTAGTTAAATTCCCAAAAATGCTAATATGTCATCTATCATGGTTAGCTGGTAGGCTAGTGGGTTGATTATTTTATTCTGAGCCCTCCACAATGGCGTGAAGTGTTCTATTATTCCTGTTTCCAGCATACCCACAACTGCCCCTTGTACAAGTTTAGGTTTATGCAGTGGGGTCTGATATAGTATTAGCTTTATAGGCAAGTGGTTATCCATGTCTACTCTCATCTCTACTGTTTCTATTTGGCCTAAGTCGCCATCTATGTCAGCTATCACATCTCTATCATCCCTAATAAAAGGCAGGCTGCTCCCTTTGCGTGTATGTGGAGTTTATGTCCCTCCCTCCCTAATTATGGAATTCCTACAGCTACCTTCACTGTCCTCAGGGAATTCTACCTCCCCATCTTGGTAATAGCTGGTATAGTCTCCCTTGCTTTCCTTATGGGCCCTTAATGTTGTATTAGTAGTATTAGCTAGCATTATTGGGATACAACCCATACTGTCATCTTCCACTACGGACTCCTGTAGCAAAAATGTTCGATCGAGGCTTATCTGTGCTTCATTGCTTTGTAGCTAGTTCCTACTCAATAACATGGATATACTCAGATGAGTGCCACATAAATTTGCTGCACTTTCTCTACAGGAAAGTGTACTACTCCTAATACCTTTTTCTCCTATCTGCCTGAAATAATTTTTGCTTTGCAACATCTTGTCAAGAAAATCTCCCCACCCCAAAATCTAGAGAAATAATCTATTTCCTCCCTGGCCCACAATCTTGTGGAGGCAGGTTTTGATTGTCTGGATACTTCTTTCCCAGACGCCTCCAACCTGGAAAAGTACAGCGGAATAGGGTGGAACTTGATTTGGAAAGAGCCAAACTTCTGCTGGAAATCATGGCACAGCAATAACCTCCTGCATTATCACTGTAGATGGCAGCCAGAATGCCATACAAGTTGGTGAAATGCAACAATGTTTGAAGGAAGAACAGCACACTCAAGTCTGTCACCACCTCAATGTGTATGGCTCTGATACTAAGACAAGTGAAAATGAGCAAATGCATTTTCACCTCCCTATCACCCTCCTTAATCCAAAGGTGCCCAGTATAGTCGACTCTCATATGTTTGAAGGGAACCTCCAGCTCCACACACAAAGTGGGTAAATTGATCACATTGGGAGGCAGGACATGTTTTGTATTGTACCTCCTACACAACACACAGGTACCCAAGATTGTTTTCACATCTTGGGTACCCAGTAACCACTTCGTCTCACCTCAGCCAACGTGAACCCAACTTCCAAGTGCTGGCCTCTGACATGGGTATCCATTATGAGGAATCTGGTTATCGGGTGTTTAACTGCTATATTTAAACGAACAGAATTACCAATTCTGCCACCCGACCTCGTCAATGTACACATCAAGGTCCCCCATCAACCTAGGGGCGTTCCTGCCTGAAGGATCCGGTAAGAATGCCAATTCCTCAGTATATGTTTGTTGTTGCATTGTCTTCATTAGAAGAATGACTGCTAGTCTATCACTGTCAACCTCCAACCGCTGCAACCTATTGATAAACTTTAGGATTAACGCAGTTACCCTCAAGATCATTACAGAGGAAGAAAACTTCTCCAAGGGCAAGACTGTTGAGAATTCCTCTCCCTGGATGACTGTGGGATTCAATGAAGAAGGGTTATCCTTTGGCTGCATTGACTGAGATATGACAACTCATGGAGTGGTCCTGCTACACAAACCAATCCAACCGAATGCAAGCCTTCAACTTTTCCAACGTCAAACCCCTGGTGATCAAGTCAGCAGAGTTCTCCGTGGTTAGTACATATAGGAAAGAGGAGGTAAAGCCAATCAAGGATTCCAACTAGCAACCATCTGCGAGACATCCTTCAGTCTGTTTCTTGCAAAAAGTTCTTACTCACGATTGACCCAGAAATAATCCACGATAGGACCACCTGAGAAGCTGTGGCTACCTGTATTTTGGTCCGGGAGAATTCTCCACAACCCTTCAAGACAGTGAGCAAGCATTTCAGGGCCAAATACACGGCCGAAAGTTCCAAGGTGGGAAAAGTCTTTCTTTTTAAGAGTGCCATCTTAGCTTTTGCAAAAACCAGGTAAGACTGGCGATTCTGCAGCGAATTAATATGCTTACGGTGATGTATCGCAGAAGAGGAACAGTTCGCCGGCCTCGTTCTCACTGAAAGCCTTCTGGGGGAAGGAAATGGTCCCCAACCCAGAAAGATCAGCTGAAAGCGCCTTTTCCCAATCAGCCCCATGACTGCTCAGAGTACTATCCTCCTCAATTTTGTCCCGAATTCTCACACAGAGTTTCAAGACTGCAGCTCAAAACCTCCCAGTTGCAATCGTTCCCTGGAGAGGGCATATAAATTGTGTAGCTCATCTGGACTATCACTGGTCATCACCAGATTGTCCAGTAGAACCGATTCTCCATCATATGTCTACAAGAATCCAAAAGAAATTGAGCAACGTGGTGCCGGAGAACACAATTCAATATAAAGGGACTAGACGTGAACCTGAAAATAATTATGATATACCTGAAACAACGCAGCCTACTTCTGTCCTTCAAGAAGAAACAGAACCTATTCTTATCAGCCTCCAACTCAAGGCGCATCATTAAAACGTTTTCCTGATATCCGCCCTCGTAAAGTTCACTTCCTGGTAAGCAACCTCATTAAGGGGAGTTATTTATCTTGAGACTGCATTTGAAAACAGGTCGAATTTTAGTGGTAGATGTAGGATCTGCCTTCAGGATATATTCCTTAGACCGGTGAGGGGGAACAGAAATCTCCTCTATTGTTCCGTCACGTTCCTGTTGACGGAAAACCTCCAAATAACTTTTCCTCACGTAAGATGACATGTCACTTGTCAATTAACACCGCCGTTTAGACTGGCTTTCTCGCATTTTAAAGTACATTTTTTCAGCGCAGAAAGTAAGCAATGTTTGTTTCAAAATATATTAAATAAACTTTATAATTTCTAATTTTCTTAAAAAATCATAATTGATTTTTAAAAGAATTTTAAACGGAGACTTTAAATTTTGTTTACTAAAGTTAAAAAAATGGTCGACGATCGATTTTCTGTCAATTTTGCTGATTCAAAACATGCAAGAATTTTAACGAAAATTTTGGACGTGCTAGAAATTATTTAAAAATATAAAAAATTTAATCAAAAAATACTTTGATCTTTCCTCTTGATAATAACAAACATTTAGACGATAAAAAATTATTTTCATCAAGTTTAAGGCCTTTTTTATTCATGTTATGCTATATTTTATGGATCTCATGAACATAAAGACGGCCGGCAAGATTTAGATCTTCTGTCTTTCTCTTCTTGGTGTGTGCAAACAAAAAATACATTTACTCTCTTTTTGCCTGTGCACCGACCGTGTCAGAGGCGACAGGTCAGTTCCGTGGATTTACTTGACCTCCCACATGGCCAGGTTGTGACACAAGGTCGGGGTTTAATGTGGG
This sequence comes from Acanthosepion esculentum, assembly GCA_964036315.1. Classification (NCBI taxonomy): domain Eukaryota; kingdom Metazoa; phylum Mollusca; class Cephalopoda; order Sepiida; family Sepiidae; genus Acanthosepion; species Acanthosepion esculentum. Next base: position 134,315,752 of record OZ038478.1, read on the forward strand.
AAGGGAGAGGGGGTTTGACCCGAGTGTTTCCACTCGAGTCGCTGGTCTTTAGCTGGTCTTAGCTTGTCCAAGCTGGTCAGAGCTGGTCATAGCTGGTCATGGCTGGTCTTAGCTGGTCATAGCTTGTCCAAGCTGGTTATAGCTAGTTAGACGTAGCCGCGATACTACCAGCACAGGGAAACCCCGCAGACGAATCCCTGCAACCGGCCTGTATCAGAGATCGAATCTTAGCTAAAAGGCGATCGTCCAGCGAGTAATCTGAGAACAGATTCTATACCGTGATCTTAATATTTATTTGCATTTTAAAATACAAAATATGCCACAAGGGCGAAGTTGGCGGAGTGGGGAAAAGGAGTGGTCTTCTCTAGTCTTAACTCATAACTAGCTAGTCGCTCTCATGGACCCAATCGTACTGACAAAAATCCTTTCACCATAATACCACATTTGCAACAGAAACTCTCGCACCGCAATTACCAAAATACCTCAATTATTCCACTAGAATCCTAGTGATCTTAGCCAAAAGGCCGAGAAGCGACCGGTCAGTACCGACCACGACCGGTCAGTACCGACCACGACCGGTCAGTATCGTGGATTTACTTGACCTCCCACAGGTCGGGGTTTAATGTGGGAAAGGAGGGGGTGTTTGACCCGAGTGTTTCCACTCGAGTCGCTGGTCTTAGCTTGTCCAAGCTGGTCAGAGCTGGTCATAGCTAGTCATAACTGGTCATGGCTGGTCTTTGCTGGTTATAACTTGTCAAAGCTGGTCATAGCTAGACGTAGCCACGATACTACCAGCGCAGGGACGAATCCCTGCGACCGGCCTGTATCAGAGATCGAATCTCAGCCAAAATGCGATCGTCCAGCGAGTAATCTGAGAACAGATACTACACCGTGATCTTAGCCAAAAGGCTTGGTTCAAAATATTTTAAATAAACAGTATGATTTCTGATTTTCTTAAAATAAGTTTTGAAAAAATGATAATTGATTTTTAAAAGAATTTCAAAGTGAAATTTTCATTTTTTTTATAAAATGGTAAAAGAAGTGTTGCCATGATTGATTATCTGCCAATTTTGATAACTAAAAAAAAAAAAAAAAAAATCAAGATTTTTAACGAAAATTTCGGACGTGCTAGGCACGATTAAAAATTATAAAAAAATACCCCCCAAATATTTTGATCTTTCCTCTTAATAATAATATGAACATTTAGACGATAAAATTTTGTTTTCGTCAAGTTTGGCGTCTTTTTCATCATGCTATGCTCTTTTTTGGCGATCTCATGGAATTACCTACTTTTAAAGTTATTTACTTTTCAACAGTTCACTTTTTCTTTTTCTTCTACACTTCCACGTTATATTTCTTCTTTCCTTTTTTTCTTTTTTTTCCGTGGTGACTGACTGTCTATATTCTTGTCACGGAAACCAGATTGCGACGACTTTCGTGACGAAGTTCTCCGCTCGTCGTTCACTGCATAGCCTATGGCGACATCCAAGGTTGATTGTATCTGCATATACACCCAATTCATTATGTTCACAGGTTTGTCTCCTTGGCCGTGATCGCATTCAACAAAAAATAATAATGACAATTGTTTTTAAAGACGCTGGTTGGGAGTTAACAACAATACGATTTCTCATTTAACTGTGGTATCCTTCTTTTAGCTTCTAGAAGTGAACTGCTATTTTACTAACTTTCAGCCACGGAAAAGTAGCCTTACATTCACTGCCTGCCGCTTTTGTCACTGCTGATTCCTTACTCCTGGCCACTGGGCAGCTACTAACTCGCTAGTCACCTACCCACTTCTCTCCCTGCGGGACTCCTTTTCCCTACTTTTATGGATAATGACTGGGGTCCCATTCCCTTATCCATCCACTTTGTGTTCCGGAAGTTTTGAGACCACTCCAAAGTCACATGGGTGTTCATATTTTCAAATGCTACCTTTATGACTATCTAAAATCATAGAAAATCTTTTTCCCAATTCGAAGGCAGCTATAGACATCTCCAAAACACTGACACTTAAGGACACAAAGGAATGGTTAAAACTAAAAGCCGCATACGACCCACAAGACGTGGTGGCCTGAAATGGATAAGAGATGTCTGAGAGAAAAGTGAAAGGGTGCTACTCATGTCAGGTAGTTGGGGAGAATGACCCTCTAGACGAGCTAAGGAGCACACCACTTCCTGACTAACCCTGGCCTTATATCGCCATTGATCTGAAGAAAATTATCTACTTGTAGTCATAGCTTATCACTCCAGATGGCCAGAAATTGCTTACATGAAAGTAATTAATACAAAGTGTCATCAACGCTCATCAATAGCCTTTAAGAAAAACCATGACAGAGATGATCTGCATAAACTCAAGCATGATATAGTTGCTAACAATGGAGAGGGAGCAAGGATCAAATAATAAAATTGGGGGAGACAGTACTGTGTAAGAATTTACCAGCAAATTGGATACTGCTCTTAAGAATCAATCATATGAGGTTCTTGAAAGACAAAATAATGGGGTTATTCTGCAATAACTTCACCGTCCGACTAGGATGAGGAAGTGGCTCATGTGAAAAGTTTGAGGGTGATTTATCACTTATCTCCAATCACAGCAACATTTTGAATAAGAATCATCCCACCCCTGACACAAACACCCCAAATTCTCATCCTATAACAGACACTCATACACCTGTGACCTGTACAGCACACCTTTTGTCTCCAACCCAGACACTAATCAAAATTTTCCAACTCTTGCTGATTCGACCAGGTATATTTACCCGGCCTTCCTACCAAGGCTAGATGTGACACATGTTCGTTTTAACGCGGAGGCGCAATACTCATACTTATGCATATGAGCCAAAGACAAAAATTGTTTTTTCCCAGTCCCCACGAATACTGTCACGCTGGCATCGGTATTACACCTACCCAACTATTTTAGTGCAAAGGGGAAGGTGCCGCAGGGCTGGAATCCCTAGGGCTAAGAAACTTCTTTCTAAAATGGAGAAAACCACAGCCCCACTTACAGAACAGGAGCGATAACCAGGCCTCAGTAACCCTCATTGACAATGGTTAACTCCTGTGCCAGGAAAGTATTCGACCAGAATTTCTTCCAGTGCTGTGTCTAGAAAGATGAGGACATTTATTTTTAAATAAATACTTATCGACCTAAAAAAAACAAAAAAAACAAAAAAAAAAAACAGGAAAGAAGTTTACCAATAATTTTCACAGCAGTAACACGTTGTAGGGTCAATTATAATCTGCGGTTCACGAGAATTCTAGTAGTAGTAGTGGCAGAAGCCATCACAGCTGATCGATGATGTATATATATCGTCCACGTTAATAAAGTATGTTAAACTATATATACACGATTGTTGTTTGTTACACAAGGTTATTAAGATAATTGCCGATACGAATGGTAATTGTATTCACATATAGAACCGAAGAATGAAATATTCCTCGAAGGAGGGATAATAAAGTTCCTAGAAAATGAATAACAGGGGAGTGGTAGGAACTTTTTCCTTTTAATATAGTAAAAAGATGAATGTTAACGCTTATAGCCTACTTAGAGTTCGATTGATTCGTTTTCTACGGCTTATCAATCCTTTACAGGTTATTTAAAGCCAGAAAATATTTTTAGATTGTTGGAATTATAATGATTTAATGATACAAATCTTACTAATTAACCCTTAGGTTATGAGAGGTGAATTCTACCTTTCCCAATGGTATTTGCGCGAGTGAATATAACGAACATAACTGGAATTGGAAAACGGCTCCCCGATTAACAGTTCCGAGCCGTTATCCATTACACCATCTACACATCCAAGCTTACAGCACCTGGCATTCGCAAGCGGTCACCCATCTAGGTACTGACCAGGCTCAAAGTTGCTTAACTTCTGTAATCGTACGGGAACCAATGTTTCAACATGACGTGGCTGTAACCTCATTCTCATTCGTACCCGTTATACATTACACATCCAAGCTTACAGCACCTGACATTCGCAAGCGGTCACCCATTTAGTTACTGACCAGGCTCGTTAGTGTTCGAGATAAAAACAAGAGAATAAGATGAAATAAATACTAATAAAATTAATTAATAATTGTTACCGGTAAAATCGATGAACAATACATCTTAAACGAAGAAGCAAAGGCGTACGAAAAGAAGAAATGACAAATTTAAAGACCAAGTCAAGACGCAGAATCAGTCATTCATCAGCAGAGGAAAAGTGCATATACGCCATGCGAGAAAAGAAAACGCCATCATTCCTTAAATGCAAGGGCTGGAGAAAAAGAGATATGAAACAGAGGACGTCAGTACATAAATAGAAACAAACAGAAAAAAACAGTGACATTATCTACGTTGACACATCAGATTAGAAAGGGACACCGACAAAGAGATGTAAGATTATTAAATGTCGAACACAAGGGACTATACAGCAAAAACCATGAGGAAAAATAAGAAATAAAACAAAGGAATATCCTGTAGTGGACCGTGTGGTGTGTGAATGTGAGGAAATGATGAGTTATCTCTGGGTTATGACTTCCGCTGGTCGGTCCAGCTACATAAGAATGTTGGACTTTAATGGAGTCCAAAGAAACAAACGAGACCGATATACATGTATGCAAACAAATATATATTAATAACAAATAGATTAATACACGGATTACAAATACATTGAAGACATGAATAAAATGTTACAGTGTTGTATGGAAAGTTGTGTGTGTTGAATGTCCGTACGAACGCATAAGCGTGTTCCCAGAATATGGGAAACGCTGCTTGTGTGAGAGGTCACATAGTGGTGTAAGTGAAAAAGAGAAAGTTTTTTTTACCTCGCCTCACGCGCGAGGTTTCGGCCCCAGGAGAGGCAGTTGGCCGCACGTGTGCGAAGCCGTGGAAAGAGGAAGAGGCGAAAGGTCAGCCAGTATTTATACTCTCGGGAGAGAGAGACCCCTGTTGAAGGGTTAAGGAAATGAGGAGGAGCTAACTGCGACAATCCGCCGTAGCGAAAATAATTGTTTACTAAGCAGAGATTATTTTTCACAGAAGGCTATAAGTATGGCACACAGTGAAAATCGAATTTAGTTGTAAGAATGTACGAGAACACCTTGCAAACTATAACAGCACGACGTGCACTTCGACATGATGCAATGGTTAGCAAGCTAGATCAATCACTATCGAGTTCGATCCTCACTGGGTTCCTCCATAATTTCAGCCTTGTACCACATCTAAGCTTAAAATATCACTATAATACCACGACGAGGCACCCGAGTAGGGAACATAAATAAATAAAAGTTTGGCCAAAGGATGAGTAAAAATATACTGAATGTTGATTACAAAATTTACACACACCTTCAAATGCAATGAAAGTAAAGTTTACAAGGACATGGACGGAGAAAAGCGACCTTAAATAAATAAATCTGTACCAAAATATCGGGACACTAAAAGAAACATAGTAAATGGTAAACATTTAAAATGCCCTATATATAAAAACAAAAGGATGCATCAAAATAATTTTGTTTAGTCTAAAATCAAAACAAAAAATAAAAATAATAATGATAATTATAATAGTAATAATAAATCTCTAAGTAATTTACTATTATATGCGATAGACTGGTTCAGCAACTTCAATAATTGCTTGCGGCGCTTCGACAGAGTGTATTGGTTAGCGAACTAGTTTGGAATGTGTTTGGTCCACACTGGGTACCCTATACTCGTGGCTTTATACCAAAACTGAGCTGCGCATAATAAATAACTAAGAAGCCTTGGCGTGGGGTAAACGAGTAGCAAATTAGTCTGGTTGACCATTACTACAGAGTCGTGAGATTGGCCCTCACTGGGTGCCCCATACTTATGGACTTTTACCAAACTGAGCTAAGCTTAGTAAATAACAACTTCAAAATGACTGAAGAAAGAAGGGTTGAAATGGATGATCATTGTACAAGCTTCACGCAAAAAGATAAACTACAGATCGATCACGTGCCAACCCGTAATGTGGAAATCCCTAATTGTATAAATATCCACGGAAATCTATAGCTCTATAAAGAGAAAAGGACAACTATCAGAAGGACAGAAAGTTGGGGAACAGAAGAAGTAACAAACTTACCAAGTAACATAATCTGCAGTGATCAGATGACTCTGAAAATAAACTAAGTTGAAAAAGCTTTGCTATGGGGTGGGTTGATCACAAGAAAAAGAAATATGCCTGATCGCCTAATTCTGTATCCTCGCTTAACTTTAATATGTTCAACAGCAATGGAACAGTGGTAAAATGCATAACTGACTCCATGAAAAACTAGAGTGAAATTATGTAATAGGCAAATTATGAAGAGAGTGTAATAAAAAAAGTACAAGTGAATATATATGCTTGTGTAATGACAACCGCAAGATGTCGGTTTAACAAACTAAAAAGTTGGAAATTAGTGTGTGAGAAATAATGGGAAAAGATTGAGATACGAGCAAATTTTAAAAGATAACGTGTAATGTCTCTATTTGGCTCAAAGTGTAATTTTTATTCGAACGAGCAGCCAGCAGTTGTTTTGATCATAACGTTTTGTTTTGTGTGTTCTCGAATATTTTTTCAGGTGTGTCACATCAGGAGTTTTGAACAGAAGTCTACATTTTGCTCACAAACTTTTTTTTGTAAACTGGGATAATGATCGACTTGTTTTCAAATAAGGAAAATATGTACTGAAATGATATTGGGAATTTGAAATTTTTAATCATTTCACCCCAAGCAAGGTAATAAAGTCACTAAGACGCAAGGGGTTACTGAGTGTGAGAGAATACGAGAAAAATATATTATTAAGGAGAGAAAACAATAAAAGAACAAGAATTTAGAAAACAGAAGATGACGATTGCATTTAATTTTTTGAAGATCAAACTTGACTGGAAAGCAAGAAGTCGAGAGAGAATTCTACAAACGAGAAGTGCGAGAAAAGAAACTGTTAGCATAGAACTTGCGGTTACATCTAGAAATTTAATCTGTATGATGTTGAGACCATACCGCCAATATAGTAGTACGCTTAAATTCATAAAGTCTGGGTCCTAAAGAGTAAAGCACATCAGAACAATTACCTTGAAAGTATTTATAGAAAAAGATACGAAGAAGTTACGTTCCGACTGTGGGAAAGTGACTGAATCCGAGATGCTAAGTCAGGATTAATAATATTGCTGATTCTTCTTTGTATTTTATCAAAAATCTGTAAATACATAACAGAAGCACTAAACAAATGAGAACTAAGGTATGTCCATATTTTGGGGACGCTCTATATTTCTCTCGTTCTGTGTCTTAAAGCTTTAGTCTAGCACATGGACTCAACAGTGAGCTACACGGCGAGTATCAAGCTCACTATACTTGCAGTTGTCTGCGAAACTAGCTTTGCTAAGCAAAACCCCACTTATTTGTTGTTTATTGTTGTCTTTTTCTTCAAATTTTTCTTCGCAGCATCAGAACATTTTACATGTCACGAGAAAATAAAATCCAACAGTGGCAACATTTTTGTTTTCTTCTTATGGCGTAACTGATCACAAATTTGGAATATCAGATATTAGAAAAATATTTTCAAAATATAGTTTCCTAGATGTATAACAAACGAATTTTACATACGAAGCAACCATTCTAAAATTATTCGATTTTCCTTCACTTTTATAATAAATTTTAACTTGTCTTCATAATAAGGCAAAGTTTTACAATTGCATTAAAGCGCAAATTATGACTTCAAATATAGATCAATGGGAATTTTGTCTGATTTTTTCTATTCTCTTAGCTTAAGTCAAAATTATTTTTTGTCAGATAAGCTCTTAAACCAAGCGATCATTTAAATGAAATTAATTGATATTTTTATATGTATGTCTGAGTAATATTGTCATGCAGAAAGACTAATTAATCTTTTCTACACTTATTTTCCGCTATGAGTAGAACGTCTGCTCATGGAACAGGGACTAAAAGTGAGTCGCAAAGGCGTAGCGCTTTTCAGTCATACGCATATCGCACAGAACTACTGTATTCTCAATCCATGTTCTCATGTGATAGAACGTTTCTTCACTCAACCGTTTGTTTGCAGTGTTTCCTTACAGTCTTACTAATCAATACTGTTGAAAGTGTTTGTTTTTTTTTTGTTCACGTTCTGGTCTACAAAACCATCTCAAATTTGTCATAACGTCAACTAAACTACAAGTTGTCTTTTGATATTATGTGTAGTATCATATTGCCAAAGAGTAATTATAAGTGCCTAATTACCAAGTCCCTTTCGGGGTCTATGAGTAAAAAGGACATTATAGAAGATTCTAAAAAGAATTAAAAATCTATCAAATTATAAGGACCTGTAAATTGAAGTAACAAAAATATGATAACTTAAAATTGCGGTTATCCCTGTTGTGATAGGGTCATTGAGTATGATAAAGAAGAGTACCGAAAATCATAAATTTGAGATGTTTCGTTTAGATGGGGAAGGTCTTGCGAATTATATGTGCAGTTCTGCACAAAGTAATCTTTTTTAGCTCTGAGGTGCTGATGTTTTACTCACATGATTTTCGGTACCCATTTTTATGATGCCCAATGCCCCGATCATTTTTAGAAACATTGGAATCTTGTGGACATGTCATATCAATTAGTTTCAAGGTTCCTATTGAGGGGGGTCTCCCCTTTTTACACAAATGGACTCACCCGAGGTATACATATACTACTACCAGTGAATACCCAGGCAGTCTGTAATAGAGGAGGGTAGCACAAGAGTTACAGTTAGCGAGCACGTAGACTCAGTAAGGATTCATCCGCGATACTTCAATACCAAGACTGTATATTTATATTATTGCTACTAACCCACATTCCTGGATCTACTAACCCGTATTACCAGTTTGTATTATTACGCTAATACATTTATTTTCCTTATCCATTCCTGGTTTGTTATTCATTGATATCGGATTCATCCCGGAATCCACAACAAATTGGCGACGAGTATATCGAACTCACACAGGAAAGAAAGAAAAAAGAAAAATTCCCCCTCGTTGACAACAAATTGGCGACGAGGAATTCGAACTTACACGGGAAGGAAATCGAAACAAAATTCTCCCTCGTTGTCCACAACAAATTGGCGACGAGAATTCGAACTCATACGGGAAGGAAATCGAAACAAAATTCTCCCTCGTTGTCTACAACAAATTGACGACGCGGTATTCGATCTCACACAGAAAAAGAAACAAGTCCCCTTTGCCGTTTTTGCCAGTGTCCACAACAACTTGGCAACAAAAGATTTACGAGGACTAAATACGGAAAAACAAGTTTTTCGTAAGACTTTTATCATGGAGGATTTTAAAAATATTTTAGTAGAACTTTTAAAATACCAAAATGAAATACAATTACAACTCCAGGAAAGAATGGAAGAAAAATGGCAAAAACAATTACTACAAACGCAGGAACTAATATTAAAGGTAGCGGGTAACAAAATATCGAAAAAGAGGCCACTTTTTCCCAAGACGCCGTGTGGAATACGATAGAAACATTCAATTACTCCCTAGAAGAGGATAAAAATTTCGGGGATTATTTCAGACGTTATGAAGACATCTACAATATCGATTGTCAAAACTGGACAGAAGCAAAGAAGCTACGTCTGTTGCTCAGAAAACTAGGAATACACAAAATTTGTGGATTACATTTTGCCAAAAAAGACGAACGAATTAACGTTTGATGAAGCAGTTACATGTCTTACAGAGCTTTTCAGTCCAAAAATGTTACTCTTTCACAAGAGGTGGAAATGTCTTAACCTGTTAAAGGGCGAAAATGAAGACTATTCCACGTTTGCCGCAATCGTGAATAAACATTGCGACGACTTCAAGTTGGCAGAATTAACACCGGACAATTTCAAGTGTCTCGTCTTTGTTCAAGGGTTAGTCTCAGCAAAAGATAGTGAAATGCACAAAAGAATGCTTTCAAAACTACAAAATGAACCTAGACTAACACTACAACAATTATCAGAAGATTGCCAAAAACGCCTGCGTATAAAGAAAGACTCGAAGAGCATTGAGGAGTCAGGAGTATCACATATACGTAAGTTAAACAAAAGTTTACGTTCTTCACCCTCCTCGGAAAGAAAACAAAAATTTTATAATAAGGGAAAAAGTACAACATATAGGGCAAATTATGTCGAAAATCGAAACAAATATAATGCCGTTTTAAATATAAAAACTGTCTTGTGTGTGGAAAAATGGGGCACAAGGCATCCCAATGTAGGAACAGAAAATCTACTAGTAGGATAAGAGCTACTAGGATGCATGACGAAGACAATACCAACATAAGGAAATATGTGGAACTTGAAATCTTAAATAAAAAGATAAAATTGCAACTAGACTCGGGTTCCGATCTAACGATAATTAACCTACAGACATGGAAAAAGCTTAACAGACCAACCATGTTACATACACAAAAAATTGCTAAGTCGGTGACAGGAAAGCGTATAAAATTCGAAGGAGAAATAATCGTAAATGTTAAATTTCACGGGAAAAAAAAAACAAAAAAACTCAAGATATACGTAATGAACGATACAGAAAATCTAGTGGGTACAGACTGTATACAAAAGTTCGACGTATGGGATTCACCTTTTTTTAAAATCTTTTATGACTTTATCTGATCTGTTTGCATCAGTTTTTCTGTCTGTAAGGATTGAAAAATTCCACAGTATAGTTACTCCATCACCATTTGTAACAGTATTTTTTATTATTATTGTTATTTTATTTCCTTTGACTTCTGATATGTACTCATCTCTTTCCGGGTCCCGCCAAGAGACCCGAGGTCAGAAATGGCATCAAGACATTTTCCACTGAACAATTAATAAAAAAAACCAAAAAAAAAACCCACATATTTTACATAGATAAAGCCCTTCATAAGGTGTGGGCTCTATTCGTGAGAACAATTTTTTGTATTTCTTTAAGGCATAGGATACCAAGAATTCCTTTAATGACACTATTGGAATCTTTTGCAACTAGGATTGTTGATGGTTTCATGTGCCACATTTATGATATTTCGATTTCAATGTCCTTGTATTTTGATACCTTTTTGAAGATCTTCGAAGATACATTGCAATCTGAAGGGACTGCCTTATCAATAAGGAGGCTTTTTTTGCGTTCTCTAAAAATGATGTCTGGGCGGTGAGCATTGATTGCTCTGTCTGTGTGTATTGTGGAGACCCATAAAATTGTTACAGGTCCTATCTCCGTAACCGGGTCAGGGTGGTGTTCATACCAATTTTTTTCAGTTTCCTTTTCGTAGAAGTTGCAGATTTTTAGTGCAGATATTGGCTCACTATGTCATGCCATGTTTTATATTCAGTGGGTGCCAATACCATGCAACCTGATACAAGATGATCAATTGTTTCTGAATATTTATCACAGGTTCTGCATTTTGGGCTAACACAATTTTTACTATGTGTGCTTCATAATTTGTAAACAAACATTGGTTCTGAGCAGAAAGGATAAAACCTTCGGTTTCAACTTTTAACTTTGCACTACGTAGCCCACTGATGAGTACGGGGGTTTGTCTATATCAGCTTGTTTGGTACGGGCAGAGTATTGACCGTGAAGCGGTTTATCTTGCCATCGTTTCTGTATCTGGTCAATTCACTTATTTTCTTTTTTAAGTATTCTGCAGCTTCAGTCGGTGTATTGTGCTTTACATGTATTTCTACACTCATTTGAAACTCTATTTTGAACTTGTTGGCTTCCTTTATTATGAAATAAAGTCCCTTCTTACATTCATGTTCTTTGACACATATCCAGTCTTCTGTAGTTTCCAGGTATCTTTGAAAGCCAATTGTTGTAGTTTTGTAAGACAGATTTAATTGAACTAATCCTCTGTCTCCTTCGGATATTGGCACATACAGACGATCAACATCAGCTTTGGGATGATGTATGCTGTAGCAAGTGAGAAGCTTTCTCGTTTTGGTGTGCATTCGCTTAATGTCAGCTAAGGATGTTGAAACTTTATTATTATTATTTTTTTTTATTTCCTTTGATTTCTGGCGTGTACACATTTCTTTCCAGGTCCCGCCCAGGGACCTAAGGTTAGAAATGGTATCATGACACTTTCCCACTGGTCAAAAAAAAATACATAGATAAAGCCCTTCGTAAAGTGTGGGCTGTACTTGTCAGAACAATTTTTTGTATCTCTTTGAGGCATGAACTTCCAGGAATCCCTCCAATTAGTCTACCGGAATCTTTCCCAACCAATCCTAGGGCTCCAACTATAACAGGGATTGTTGATGTTCCCATGTGCCACATTTTTGAGATTTCTATTTCAAGGTCCTTGTATTTTAACAGCTTTTTGAATATCTTCAAAGATACATTTCAGTCTCCAGGGACTGCCATATCAATAAGGAGGAACTTTTTTTGTTTGTGGTCTTTAATAACAATGTCTGGGCGGTTGGCTTTGATTGTTCTGTCAGTGTGTATTGTGTAGTCCCATAGAATTGTAACAGGCCCTATCTCTGTAACCGGGTCTGGGCGGTGATCATATCAATTTCTTTCAGTTTCCTCCCCGTAAAAGTTGCAAATTTTCCAGTGCAGATATTGGCCCACTCTGTCACGCCGGGTTTTATATTCAGTGGGTGCCAATATCGTGCAACCTGATATAAGATGATCAATTGTTTCTGGATATTTAACATAGAATCTACATTTTGGGCTAACACAATATTTTAGTATATGTGCTTGATAATTCCTAGTTAACATGCATTGGTCCTGTGCAGCAAGGATAAAACCTTCAGTTTCAGCTTCCAACCTTGCACTACGTAGCCACGAATGAGTACGGGTTTTGTCTACGTCAGCTTGTTTGGTACGGGCAGAGTATTGGCCATGAAGCGGTTTATCTTGCCATTGTTTACGTATCTAGTCGGTTGCATTTATCTTTGCTTTCTTTTTTTAAGTATTTTGCAGCTTCAGTCGGTTTACCGTGCTGTACTTGTATTTCTGCACCAATTAGAAACTCCATTTTGAATTTGTTGGCTTCCTTTATTACGGAGTAAAGACGCTTACTACAAGCTAACCAAAAAGTTATGTCCGTTTTTAAAGGAAAAAAAGAAAACGCTTCATAGTATGTGTAACTTATATTTAGTCTTCGAAGTAATCGCCATCGGCATCCAGCACCTTCTGCCAACGTGTCTCCAGCTGTTCAATGCCCTTGCAGTAGAACTCGGGGTGTTTTGACACAAAAAAATCCGTGAGGACTTTGCGCAAGTCTGCTTCATTGGTGAAGGATTTCCCACGAAGATGATTATCCAGGGAGTGGAAGAGGTGGTAATCGGATGGCGCAAGGTCAGGTGAATAAGGTGGATGGCACAAAGTCTCCCACCCAAGTTGCTGTATGGTATCCCTGACCACTCACGCGACATGCGGCCTGGTGTTGTCATGGGGGAAAAGCACACCTTTGCGATTCACCAGTGCTGGCTCCTTCTGGCGCAATGCCTGTTGCACACGTTTCAATTGCTGCGAGTATAGGTCTCCAGTGACCGTTTGGCCCGTTGGTAGCAGTTCATAATGAACCACTTGACGACCTGTCCACCAGACACAAAGGATAATCTTGCGTGGGTGCATAGGCGGTCTTGCTGTCTGAGGGATAACATCCTGAGGAGACAACCAATGTCTGGAACGCTTGGGAGTTTCGTACAGAACCCACTTTTCATCACTGGTAAGCACTCGATTGAATAAGTATGCGGTACGGTGGCGAGAAAGCAGCGATACGCAGGCTGCCACTCGTTGTCCCTTGTGGACTTCCAACAGCGTTTGCGGAACCCAAATTTTGTTCCAATGTGGTGCCGCCAATGTCAAAGGACCAGCAGTATTTGCTTAGCTTCATGCGAATGGTTGTGTGGACGACGCGACAGAAGGAATTTCACGGAGACGAGAAGTTCTCTTCTCAACTGGTCGCTTTCTTTAAGCATCAGCTTAAAGTTAAGGTCAGGGCGGAAAAGGTGCGTCTCTCTTCGCTGAAGTTCGGCAAATGTTGGGTGAGAGTTTCGCAATTGGTGCGTGTGAGAGGAGCTGACCTTGAGTGGTTGTTAGACGCAACTTAGGAAAAAGGATTTTGAGCCACGGCTTGAAACCTCAGTCACCCCAGACTTGACTAAGGTAAGATAGGTGGTTGACCAACTCTGTCAGAACTAGCTAGAGATTGCAAGTGCTTAGGCTCCCTTATTTGTCCCACTTGTATTTTATTACCCCATCCCCTCCCAACCCTTTTAGGTGACAGATGTTCTTGTTCTCTGGAGTGATCAGATATGACCAATGTCTGATATTTCTACCCAGTTAACCAGGATTTCTGTCGCATTTTCACCATTGGGCGGGACCCGATACTAACATATATTTATTTTGCAGGTTTCATTGTATATATTCATTGTATCTCCCGCCCTGTTTTTCTGTAAATAAAATTTCATATTAGGATTCTAGTGGAATACTTGAGGTATTTTGGTAATTGTGGTGCGAGAATTTCTGTTGCAAATGTGGTATTATGGTGAAAGGATTATTGTCAGTACGATTGGGTCCATGACAGCGACTAGCTAGTTATGAGTTAAGACTAGAGAAGACCACTCCTTTTCCCCCTCCCCCAACTTCGCCCTTGTGGCATATTTTGTTATTTTATAACGAATAAATATTAAGATCACAGTGTAGTATCAGTTCTCAGATTACTCGCTGAATGATCGCCTTTTGGCTGAGATTCAATCACTGACAAAGGCCGGTAGCAGGGATTCGTCCCTGCGCTGATAGTATCGCGGCTACGTCTAGCTCTGACCAGCTTGGACAAGCTATGACCAGCTAAGACCAGCTATGACAAGCCATGACCAGCTCTGACCAGCTTGGACAAGCTAAGACCAGCTAAAGACCAGCGACCCGGGTGAAAACACTCGGGTCAAACCCCCCTCCCTTCCCACATTAAACCTCGACCTTGTGTCACAACCTGGCCCTGTGGGAAGTCAAGTAAATCCACGGTACTGACCGGTCGTGGTCGGTACTGACCGGTCGCTTCTCGACCTTTTGGCTAAGATCGGGGTGTAGTGTCTGTTCGCGGATTACTCGCTGAATGATCGCCTTTAGGCCGGGAGCGATCACTGATACAGGCCGGTCGCAGGGATTCGTCCCTGCGCTGGTGGTGTCGGGGCTGCGTCTGGCTAGCTATGACCGGCTCTGACCAGCTTGGACAAGCTAAGACCAGCCATGACCAGCTAAGACTAGCTAAGACCAGCTCTGACCAGCTTGGACAAGCTAAGACCAGCTAAAGCACTGCGACCCGGGTGAAAGCTCGGGTCCACTCCCCCTCCAGTCCCACGTTAAACCCCGACCTTGTGTCACAACCTGACCGTGTGGGAGGTCAAGTAAATCCACGGCCTTTTGGCTAAGATCAAAGTGTAGTATCTGTTCGCAGATTACTCGCTGAATGATCGCCTTTAGGCCGGGATCGATCACTGATACAGGCCGGTCGCAGGTATTCGTCCCTGCGCTGGTAGTATCACAGCTAAGACTAGCTATGACCAGCTAAAGACCAGCTTGGACAAGCTAAGACCAGCTAAAGCCAAAGCTCTGCGGCCCGGGTGAAAACTCGGGTCCATTCCCCCTCCCTTCCCACATTAAACCCTGACCTTGTGTCACAACCTGACCCTGTGGGAGGTCAAGTAAATCCCGGCCTTTTGGCTAAGATCACGGTGTAGTATCTGTTCTCAGATTACTCGCTGGACGATCGCCTTTAGGCTGAGATTCGATCACTGATACAGGCCGGTCGCGGGGATTCGTCCCTGCGCTGGTAGTGTCGCGGCTACGTCTAACTAGCTCTGACCAGCTTGGACAAGCTATGACCAGCTAAGACCAGCTATGACTTGCTATGACCAGCTCTGACCAGATTGGACTAGCTAATTCCAGCTAAAGTCCAGCCACCTGGGTGAAAACACTCGGGTCAAACCCCCCTCCCTTCCCACATTAAACCCCGACCTTGTGTCACAACCTGGCCCTGTGGGAGGTCAAGTAAATCCACGGTACTGACCGGTCGGCTCTGACACGGTCGATGCACAGGCACCTGGCCTCGAGGCCAGGATGCCGCCCTGGGCTGTGTATTAAGTTACGCTCCCATTTTTTTTGTCTGTCAACTGGACGCGAGTTGGAAAACACACATACACACTCTCACTCTACACTTCTGACTCTCGGCATGCAACTCCTACTGGCCACCCGCACGAAGTCCACAACCTTTCCCTGTACACACTAATATTAGTAATTATTACGGGAGGTTTCGATTGGACTCGACCCGGCAGACCCGCAACGCCAGCAACGACCAGCAGCGACCGACAGCGATCACAAGTCGACCAACAGTGTTCACTCCCACTGGCCGCCCGCACGTCGTCCACAACCTTTCCCTGTACACACTATTGTTAGTAATTATTACGGGAGGTTTTGATTGGACTCGACCCGGCAGACCCGCAACGCCAGCCACGACCAGCGATCACCAGCCGACCAGCAGCAATAACCAGACCAGCCAATCAACAGTCCTCACCAAACCTGACGACCAACAAACCTTTCCCGGACACTATTGATAGTAATTATTTACGGAAGGTTCTTCGGCACGAAATCATCAACCTCCAACCGACGACACGACCGGAGCAGCCATGCAATCATCAACCTCCAATCGTCGACACGATCGGAACAGCCACGCGATCATCAACCCCCAACCCCGTCGACACGACCGAAGCATCCACGCAATCAACAACCTCCAACCTTTCCCGTACACTATTGATAGTAATTATTTACGGAAGGTTCTTCGGCACTCACTCCAACCATCGACACGACCGGAGCAACCACGCAATCATCAACCTCCAACCGTTGACACGACCGGAGCAGCCACGCAATCATCAACCTCCAACCGTCGACACGACCGGAGCAGCCACGCAATCATCAACCTCCAACCGTCGACACGACCGGAGCAGCCACGCAATCATCACCCTCCAACCGTCGACACGACCGGAGTAGCCACGCAATCATCACCCTCCAACCATCGACACGACCGGAGCAGCCACGCAATCATCAACAATCGTCAAACCGTCGACACCGACCGGAGCAACCACACTCTACCGGAGCATCAGCAACAACCAACCGCCGACATTGCCAATATACATCCTATTCTCCTTCATGTAATAACTCCCTGCATAATTCATACACATTTTCGTTCTGTTGTCCATATTGTTTCACCTGGTCAGATCACAAAGTAAAAATGTGGCGGGCTCCCTGTGACATTGTTCATCTTACGACACGGGGGCGCTCGGGCCATCGCGCCCCACTCCGAGGCGACTGCAACACAATAAACACTACTTTTCTATCGAAATATTACATAGTTATAAAAATGGTTGTTTATATAGCCTGTGATATAAAAGGTTAGATTTTTTAAACAAATACAGTATGGTGATTTTATAAGCGTAGCTTAAATGCGGCACAAGGCCGAAAGCATGGGGCACCCAGTGAAGACCGAACTCATTACTCTGTCATTATTGATTTAGCGAAACAGGCTTGCTAACCATTACACCACGTCGAAGTGCTCAACAAATATAGTAGATAGTGACACAACAAATACTAAAAGCAGATGCATGAAGTAAGCAACTAGCAAAATTTACATTTAGTGTTTCAACTAATATAGTGAATACAATTTTAATTAAAAATAGCTGATCATTTAATATTTATTTATTTTATAAAAGAAAAATTATACAAAATAAAAACCTCAGATGAATGCTCAGAAGGAAGAAGGCAGTGACAAGATCAATATTCTTGGGATTCTGAAGCTAGGTAGTGTAATGGTTAGCGACTCGGAAAAAGAAATCGTCGAGTCAAGTTCGAATTCCGATTGTGGTCGTTATACTCACTTTAGCTCAAATATCCTTGGATAAGGCATGAGTCTGTATATTATTCCTATATCGCTATCGTTTAAACACGCTCTCGTCATGGTTGGCAACCAGTCTAGGAAAAGGAAAATTCTGAATTCAAAACTTAGTCACCTGAAGCTGTACATAGTGTTGGATTACCGCCTTCTGAAGATAATCATAGACAGCGAGATATTGAATTACCGTCGCCTGATTATAATCACAGGCGACGCGAAACTTTAAAGCGACTTCCTCTTTCTCTTTGGACTTGCGAAGCAACAAGACACGTTTCTTTCTCGCTCCGATAGATACGAGGCATGTAAGAACTTCAGAGACATATACTGAAGATTGCTTTAAACTCTTCCGAACTTTAACTTAGTTTCTTATATTACCTTTTTATAGCATGTCTTGTTAATACAGTTATTAATTATTTGAATTTCATGTTTTTGTCCTTTTTTATAAGGAATCATATGCATCTGCCGAATATTGTTGACGGGACAAATGTACCAGGAGACATAAAATAAATAACTTCCATTCTCGCGACAATAGTTCGACATGTGGTGCAGATACTATGATTGTAAAACAAAAAACACGATAGATTTCAATAACACCGGATGATCCCACTGAAGAGCGATTATCCAGTATGGTGTTGACACGAACTGGCATTGTATCTAAAGATGGTTGGATGGATGGAATCATGCATCCAACAACAATAGGGCAACATCCAACAAGGTCCATAAAGTCTTGTTGCACTTGCAAGGATGCCCAAATGGCACATAATAAGGTGATCGGGTAGACCTTGAAAATAGGCCATACAGTCAGCCCCTTCCTACCAACAACGAGGTCTGGGTAACAGCTACGATCTGCACCAACGAGATTGTTCAACGGCTGATCATCACAAGAGTGAAGCCTGAATTGGAAATTCAAATATATTTTTATGGTTATTATTGGCACAAGTCTCAGAACTGAGCTATATTAAGGATTCAGAGATCCAGCTATAGGATTGAAAAGATTCTAGTGAGTTCAGATGGCACATACGATTGCGGGTTAGGATATTGTAAGCTTCCGAGAGAATTTTTTAATTTGACCAACTACAGGGGCATTTACAGGGGATATAAATTTGGTATTAGAGCATATTTTAAGCTATTTTCAGTTATTCAATCCGTTAGCTTGTGATTCTACAAAAATGACCTTATTTTAATAATAAACACTTAAAAGACTCCATCAATATTGTTGAAAAATTCTCTTATCTATAATAATAACAGCAACAACAACAGCAATAATAATAATAATAATAATAAGTTGCTTCATTAATTTCATTGTAGATCCACCACTGGTTGGAGTACATTTTTTTACCCCTCGAATCACAGAAGTATTTGTGATAGTTCCCTTCTGGTGAAAGAAATTTAAAGGTTTTTCAAATGCGCTATATATGAATGAATATCATTATATTAACAATGTTTAAAAATGAAACCTGATGATTTAATTATAGAATTTTGATATTTTTTAACTAGAAGTTATTTTAGTGATTTTCAACATTGTATTTTTGTGTCTGGGAGACCAGGAAGCATTATTGTCACTGGCTAGGAATTAAAACAAGTGTTACTGACAGTTATAATATATTATTTTAAAAGTACGTTCATATATTGTTTGCAAGATTAATTTTCTAAAGAATAATTAGACGCAGAATTTGAAAAATAAAGACTGTGATGATAAACTTAAACTTTATTTTTTGTGAATTGAATAAGTAGCGGGTAAAATTAATCATTTTAACAGCTCTGTTGTGTGTGTATTCTTTAAAAATCTTTGAAATGTTCATTCATAACAAAGTACACAGGAAAAATGTAGTCAATGTTTAGTTTATGCGTGGCAAATAAAGTCACTTAATAATATTATGTGTGTGCGTATACGTTAAAAAATATAGTAGTATCAGAAATTAGGGTGCTGTATTTATCAAATACAACAATTCCGCGACCAGTCATTCGAAAAGTCCATTGAAAGCAAAAAAAAATATCCTTAGAAATCATTTATTTTCATCTTTTGATTGAAAATCTGGAAGAAAAATGTTGAAATGTTATTTTCTAATCACTGCTTTTGAAATAGTAAAAGATGCAAAAGTGAGTAAATCGGTGATTAAAGCACGATACACGTCTTCAAAAGAAAGAAAACCAATTTCAAATTATTGAAATTGATTGCAGCTATGAGAGTTCGCCAACTGAAGGAAGGGGGCAAAGTTGAGAGCGGATAGCGTATTACTTAGGATTCTGTCTGATTGAATAAAAATATGAATGCATTTGTTATTCGAATTTCTATTGGATGGAAAATGTCGATAGGCCTCTTATTTTTTAACTCAGCTCTACAAGTGCTTCTTCTTCTATGTGCCGTGTACTTTCAGGATGTTGGCGATCATGGCCCTTCACTGTTTCCCATCCTTTGTAGCCCTTAATAAATTTTTCTTTTTTGTTATCTTCTAAACTTTGCTCCGCCATAACCTACCTAACGAACCTGAGTAAATACTCAAGCTCGTTAGGTAGGTTATGCGTTGTTTTCCTCTGTTTCCCTTACATTCAATCTGTCCTAGGAGTGTCACATTTTTCAGGCTCCCTGTAGAAAATGTAAATAATAAAAATTCAAATTTTAGTTGGCATGTGAGACTTTTTTCACAAAAAAAATGCATCAGCTAATATTATCCTTGTTTTATATGTCACAGATCGTATAATAGCAATATTAGTTTGTCTTTCACAAAACGAAATTTCGTTGTTGAAACTGTGATTAGCTTTAATTCAACTTTTAATAAACGTTTTAAAACGTAATATTCACAATGTCAGATTTTATTGCGCAATTTAATGAAATCAGTATTGACAAAATGGTGTTGGTAAAACTTTCAGAATATATGTATATCTGGTCTGGTGCTCCTACTATATATCTTGACAAAATTCAAAGCAAAGTCTTTAGTGTAGTCGATCCCGATCTGATATCTTGACTCCAGTCATTTTCTTACCGACGACTTCTCTCAGCCTTTTCTACAAATATTTTCATGGTAATTATTTTAATGAGCTTTCCTCTTAGGTGCCTCTTTTACATGATTGGTAACTAAGTCTCATCGTTTTACTGTGTAACTAGCCAGATGCAACCTTATGTTTTATTCTAATAATTTATTTTCTCGTACTTCTCGGCTGTAGAATTAACTTCCGATTTCTTACTGCCCATAATAGTATAGTTATGGATATTTATTTATCTATTTTTTTCACTTTCAATTGCATTGCCACAAGACGTAAGAAAGATATAACGTCAAAAATAAGCAATATATTCTCGAGTAATAGGAACACAACTTTGGAAATTTCTAAAAAAATGAACAGAGATCATATGTCGCTCAAAGAGGAAATTAAATACAGGTAAGATAAGAACAAGAAAAGTATTAGATTTAAGAAATAAACTATTTGAAGAAGCTGGTGATAAAATGTAAAGAGAGAGGAAAACTGAAGGTTAGGAACATTGGCAACCAAATTAGTACCTTATGAAAATTGATTTCTCGGTAATATTTTTTGTGATGAATGTAGAGCTACATTAGATGGACCTAATGATTTTACATGAAGTGGGGGTTTTTCATGAAAATAATTAACTAATACGATATAGAAATAAGCGTTGGGGAGGTGGAGTGATTTTTTATTAAAATTGTTGGCAATTCCAAATTGCAAGAAAAGAAAGTTACAAAGACACCCAATTAATGGAAATACAATAGAAAACTTGTAGTTCATCATTAAAAGTAATATATGAAAAAGGAAAACATTGTTTAAGCTCGCTGTGAGTAATAAAACTACTGTAATTAATGTTAAAGTCGAAACAGTAAAAACGATAACAAAATTAATGACGGAAATACTGATGAATGTTAGATAACGTCAAGGGTTTCAATATTAATATTTAAAATAATGAAATGATAATTTAATCAGATATATGGAATATTGTGTTGATCAAATATATATTTATGTGGTCTATGTCTTTTAGATGTTGTAGTGATATGTAAATGACTGCCTAATTAGCATAGCTAAGACATAGATACTATATATGCCCAAGCAGTAAGACGAAAGGCAGAGTATGATATGCAAAATTAACGACTACTGCTGAACTGAGAAAATACGAAGGAAAACATATTTCATAACAATAGCGTCGACAGTAGGATATACGTTATCTCTTGGAGATCCTGACTATGGAAGCCTGGCTTAGAGATTTAATCAATCCCAATTTAAAAGTAAGAAAGTAAGAGACAATAAAGTGTGTGGAGAAAACGTGGTTAGGGATGTTTTTCTGGCTACAGCTGGATGTGAAGTTATAATGAAAATTTCAACAATGGCTAATCCAGTGAAACTGGATGACTTGACTTTTGACGAAGTAAGTCACATAATGCAGAAAATATGGGACCTAAAAAGTGATTAGTAATTCCAGAGAGAGACAAATTCATGGATACCACTCAGGAAGCAGATAAACCTGTTACATCGTCTAAAAATGCGTCTAGGTATTGTGAGTTTGAAAAACCCGGAAAAGAATGCCAAGCAGCTGAAGAAGAATAAAATTCAAATGAGAATAATTGAGGGAATGTCAAATTCACCACTCCGCTGGAACAATTACAAATTAGAAAATATATCCCGGAACGCCTGCATTGATTTTATTCAACAACAAGAATTAATAGAAAAACTGAACAGATTTATTTATAAATAAAAAATAAAATATTATGGGGCATTTAATTTGCATATTGTTTGAAACATTTCCCAAAGAAATTGGTATTAATATTTTTAATAAGGACTGACACTATAATCTGAGACTCGCACAATACATTGTTCATGTAAATGTAAGTATATCCTAAGAGTTTTTCATTATCGTTTGGTTAATAAAAATTATATTGTGAAAAAAATTATATACATAATAAAATCCAATATCGCGGTAGTGCATGCGCAAGGATGGATTTTACTAGTTTATATAAAGGTGACCATGAGGCTCGTTCATTCGTACAAGCGTTAGTTGACATGAAACTTCTTTAGAAACGAAAAATTTAATACCGTTTTGTTAACCAACATCATAAAGCATTCGTGATAGTGTTAGTTTTTTTTACAAACGAATTATCAAGCAAAGTTTTAGTTTTCTGTAAAAGGAGCTAAGCTAGAGTATGAACAAGAGATAAGATCTTTGTATTTGGAAAAATATAGTAAGCTTTTTCTTAAAAAAAAGGGAAAAACTGTACTTACTGAAATGAACGAATGAAACCAATTTTTAATGTACGAGGAAAAAAGAGCAAAGGGCAAGACTAAGCAATCTTGCGTCTGCGTTACTTGTTTACTACAGATAACAGTTTATCTGATAACAACCAAAAACCTTAACCTATTTTCTAATTCATGTCAATAAATGAAATACGAAAGGGTTAAATATTTGCATTTTCCATTTAAATAAGCTAAGTTTTAAAAAGCAAGTTTTAAAACTGGATTTATAGGTAGAAAATTGGATATTAATCAATACATGTGTTAGTTTTAATGGGGTTTACCATCTACGTACATCGTATTAGCGAATCCATCAAACTGAACATGAATAGAATACAAAATAAAGAGATCTGAGTCCAAATACATTTAACACATTTATTTTTATGTTGACAAACATTTAAGACTACATACCTTGAGTAAGACAAACAACAAAGTTCATGGACTCACCGACTGGTGGAAATGTCATTATCTCCTCTAAGTTAGAGGGTCAAGAAAAAAGGTCTGCCTCTGGCTAGCTGTGTACGCGAAAAAGCCCAGGGGCAAGTTACTCCTTTTCGGTGTCCCTGGTTTTTAGCACCCACACATGCAAAATAGTTTCGTTAGGCTGAAATTCGTGATTAGAAAAGGAGAACTAGGAGCAACACTTAGCTTCAAATAAGGAAATATACACTACTTTTAGCCTGGCAATCTTTTAATACAAATATAAATTGTGCCCCCCAATTTTTTTTGAGATATGCAACAATTTATGAATCTAAGGAATGAAATGCTAATTTAAAATATTTTGGAGCCTAATAGATTAACATTTTGTCATTAGAAAGGCTAATACTGAAAAATATTAGAATATCCATGGTCATTCAACAGACTATTCACATAGGTCTGAGGGGGTTTTCTGGTGATAAATTGAAGTTTAAGGATACCTCTTCTGGGTTCGTTGTTGTAGATGGGTGCCATTTTACTATGTTGTCTACAGAGTTGGTCATATCAAGGACAATTTAATTATCAGAGGAATGCATTTTCCAACGTCGGTGTTACCAATTTGATTAGGGTGTTTGTAAATATGCATGGGTGAGTGCTAATTAAGTATGTGATCTACGTGCATGAGTTTTCTTAAAAATGTGATCTACCTTAAAAATTATCTACATGTGCAACTTTACTTAAGTAGCATCTCAAAAACACACAATGAATGAAGGCTTCCGATGGATTTTGTGTATAAAACAGACCTATTTTTTTTTTAAAGATTATTCCTATCACTTAAATTAAACTGTTTACAGACAATGATGGTATTAGTTAAAATAATAATTTTCTTTAACATTTTTCAACATATGGTATTTGTTTAGTATATTATTATAGTACACTAATGCAGGTCTTCCCCAGGGCTCTATCCTTAGTCCTACTTTGTTTTTAATTTTCATTAACAACCTTCCTGGTGGTAGCAGCTTTCAACTTGCTATATATGCTGATGACACAATCATTTACTCCTGTCTCAATAGTAAGTCTGATCAGTTCGATAAGATCAAATTGGCGGCTGATGTCAAAAATGACCTTCAGTCTGTTGTTAACTGTAGCAAAGAATGGCTTGTTAATTTTAACGCCCCCGAAACAAAACTGTTCTCTATTAATCATCAGAGATACCCCTTTCCGCCTTCCATCAGCATGGCTGTTGACAACCTCCAGGAGAATGACTCGTTACGTCTTCCCGGGCTAATATTCTCGGCTGACATGAAGTGAAAAGACTATATTGGATCCATTGATAGGTCAGCTGATAAGAAAGTTGTTTCACTGTGTCAGGCTAGACAATTTTTCTTTCCAGAATCTATCTTACATGTCTACATTTGTCTATGATTAGAATATTGCTGCCACATTTGGTTCACTACTCTAGCTTTATATTTAGAGGTTCTTGATAAAATCCTTTGCTATAGTACTTAGACTTTAAGAATTTAAGTACTAGATTGGCAACAAGATCTCATCGATTTACAGTTGAATTGGCTAGATGTAATCGTAAGTTCTATGTTAACAGTTTCTTTTATCACACTTCTCGCTTGTGGAATTCTCTTCTGGATCCACGCTTTCCAGCCAGCTCTGATATTCAAAAATTTAAACGCAATATCAATCGTTATATACTGTCTTCCTGATTACACTTCTGTTGTTCTCGCTCCTTCGTAATGTTTATGTTTTCTAATTATTCCACATCCAGTAACCTCTTGTGTCTTTACTACCTTGCTTGGGGTCAATTCGATTAAAAAATATTAAATAAAAAATTACCTCTTCTTTTTCTTGTTTTATTCCGTATATATCTATTTTTAATGTAGCTTCTTTTCTCAACTCGTAGATCACATACTTTAGTGATGCGTTGTTCTGGTAGATCAGACTCGGATGGTAGACTACAAACTTAAGTAGCATCCATGTTTGTGTGTCCATGTAAAAATATCGTTTATGAACAAGAAACAAGTAAACTTTGTCAGCCCAATATTGGTGATTTTATTGAAGAATGGGGAATAATAAAAGACAGTTCAGAAGTTTGGAAGAGGAAACATTTTAAGTTGAAGGTTAAAAAGTTATTCAATAGAAGAAAAATAAAGCTTCAAGCAGTGTTCAGTTAATTTCTGTTATGAAATAAAATAATACATATCTCGGCTGATTTGAAGGCAAATAAACTAACATACTCAAGAGCGAGAGTCGGATGTGAACGGGACAAGGCCCTGTCACAAAATGACCATTATCGTCGTTTACGCATAGGCCCGACTCACGAGTTCCGGTCGAAAAATAAAATAATATTTCATTGTTCTTCTATTTTTCGACCAATAAAAATTCTTCCCTCCTAATTATACTCGCGTCGTTTTTCGCGCCCGTTAAGCCATAAAAAGGGTCACACGGGGAAGTACAAAGCAGTCAACGGGAGGCCGAGGAAGAGATCTGTTACGGTCAGTCTGGGCAGTCAGCAGGAGGAATGCCACGCCAACCAGTGGGAACTACTATGAGAGATCAACCCGGATCGGCAGCCGGCTTATGAACTATACCACAAGGTATCTGTCCCAAAACCACACGTTCCTATTGAAATAAGTCACGTAAATCTATTTCTGTTCTTGTCGTATTTCCGTCTTGCAACCATACGCTTGTCTATAACATTTCTCTGGTAGTATTAAAGTTTTAATTAGAATTTTTTTCTTGGGTTGGGTTCAAGGCATTTTACTCTTAGACATGTGTTGCCAGAATTCATTTAAGCATATTAAGGAAAGAAAAAAAATTCTTAGTGGTTGAGAATAAGCAAAGAGTTCCCTTAGTTTCTTGACAAGTGGCTGTTGCTGCTGCTGCATCCACTACAGCGCACGTGCGGCCCTGGAAAAGTATGAATCCAACTCTTCCTCCCAGGTATGGGTTAATTAGTAGGACTTGTATCAGTAAAAATCATTATCTACAAAAAATTCTTACAATCTAAAAATATTTTCTGGCTTTAAATAACCTGCAAAGGATCGATAAGCCGTAAAAAATCAACCGTTATCTAGCTTCCTTATTTTCATAACCTTCACTTACTACCACTTCGTCTTTCATTCATTTTACTCATCTCATTCATTATAACCATTTTAACAGCAACTCTCAACTTTGAGTGGCTCTCAAGACTTGTATTGGATAAACTTTAGTATAAAAAGTAAAATTATGTTAGTGATGTGTAGTTACAGCTAGTCTGTGATATGTGAGGATTTAAAGTTTTCCTTGTTTTATTAGACGATATTATTCGGTTACTCACCTCTATTTTATTTAGGTTAAAAAACATTTACGTCGGAGATTTTATAAGACACGAATTGGTTTTGTGAGAAAAATTTTAGATTTTATTCAAAATCTGTATGAGAATCAAATCAACAGTGATGATTAAAGAAGCAAACGGGCCTTTATAAATCTCAACTTAGTGCATCATTACAAAGTTTATGAACTAAAGATTTATATTTTAGCGCTTCGCTGATTTTTTAAGTACATATATATTGTGAAATTAAACGTCCTCTCTCTCTCTCTCTCTCTTTTTTTTTTTGTCAATTTGACAGGCTAATAAATAATTTCACTGAATAACCTGTGCCAACCGAATGCTTTGCGAGAAAGCGTTACGCAATTTCTGGTGTTCATGAGAATTCAGAATTCTCCAAATTATTTTTCTATTTAATTCTTTCCAATCAACATGTCATTGTTGGTATTTGGGCCCAAACAAAGGATTAGAAACATATTCCACGAGTTTTCTATTTTACAAGCCCTGACAAGACCGTTATTTCGTCTTGTCTGTTCAGAGGTAGGAAATCACGTGACGTCGTTCCTCACATTTATCTTTCTTTTTTTTCTCACCTGGTTACCATTTTTTTCGTTATTTTTTAAAACGAAACAAACCATTGGCAGCCAGGAACATAATCGTTTTTGTTTTGCTTTTCCAACGAAGAACAATGAACACTGAGCTTGAGACTTCAGTCACATTTTGTTTTTTATCGTATTCTATATATTTAATTACATTTAAAATCAACATACATAAAAGTTCGAAAAGAAAATTGAATATAACGAAAAAGACAAATAAAAGAAAAAGAGGAGGAAATAAAAAAAAAGAATAGAAATAGAATACAAAAATATAAAAGGAATTAAAAGAAGAATTGTTAAAGAAGGAAATAGAGTGACAAAGACAAATATACTTAAAAGGAAAACATATGTAACAACGTTTTAAATTTTACACACACATACAAACATTTTTTAAAAGTTTTTTAGCTGACATTAAAACTGTCAATAATGATTTATTTTACCGTTTTTCGTCAATTTTGATGACTAAAAAAAAAAGTTTTAGCTAAGTTTTCGGACATGCTAGAAAGGATTACATTTTTTTTTTTAAATACTCAAAAAATACTTTGGTCTTTCCTCTAAATAATGACATAAACATCTAGACAATAAAAAAATATTTTAATCAAGTTTGGATCCTTTTTTCATCAGGATATGCCACTTTCTTAGCGACAACTGGGACATTCCTATCTCAGTGTAAGATTAATTCTATTTAACGAAAAAGCACGTTTTCTCGTTGAGATGTCTCCCAATCTTTATCTGCTAACTTGAGTCTTGTACTCGAAACGTAAAAAACGATAATTTTTAAATAAATTTTTATCCAATATTATTTTTTATTAATATTCTTTTCGGGTACGAAACTGAAGTTAAGGTTTTTGTTCTTTTTTCCCCTTTTTTTATTAATTTTTTTTTCATAATAATAATAATAATAATAATAATATATATATATATATATATATATATATATATATGGTATTATGATATATAATTTTTTATATATATCATATACAATTTTGGAGGGAAGATGTATGACAAAGTGGAAAAGGTATTCGTTTCCTTTCGGGTACGAAACTGAAGTTAAGATTTTTGTTCTTTTTTCCCCTTTTTTATTTTTTTTTTTATAATAATAATATATATGGTATAACGATATATAATTTTTTATATATCATGTACAATTTTAGAGGGAAGATGTATGACAAAGTGGAAAAGGTTTTCGTTTCCTTTCGGACTTCGTCGTTCTAGGTTTGTTATGTTGATCCAACTACACATGCGCACGAACTAGAGAGGCTGTAAATTTAAAATTTAAAAAAAGTAATTTTCTATGTTTTATGTATCTAGCCAATTTCATTTAGATACTTTTTCCTTTTGTTTTGATTAGGTATGTCCAATTTTGACCTTTTTAGCGTTTTTTTTTAGTTGTTTTTTTGTCAGTTGAAAGACACATTAATTTCGAAATTCTTGTAAAAATTAACTACTTGTTGGATTTTAATGAAAACTTCAGAACTTATTCAGAAATGAATGAACGTATTTTAGAAATGTTTGTCTCTTTGAAAGTCATGGTATAAATATTTTTTTATTATATTTGTTACCCCCCTCGAACTTAATTTTATGAAAACACAAAAAAAAATTTATTTGCAACCTCAATTTTTTTTTTTAATTAAATGCACAAAACTCTGAAAAATCTAAATCATCGATTTTTTTGTTAAAAAAATGTCCGAAATTGTCCAAACTTTTACCTCAATTGTAAAAATACAAAACCCAATAAAACTAAGACAATATTTAATTAAGAAAGTTTTTAATTGCTTTTCTGAATAATATATACGAAGGTAATTATTATCTGAAAGAAAAAAATTTTTTTGATGAACAATAAATTTTTACATTAATTTTCTTTTTTTTTTTCAATTTTAAATACACAATATGACAAAAGGTTGTTATATATTTATACATTAAGTTCTTTCTGCAACCTTATGGAAATGATATATTATGTTCTCTACTTTTTAAAGATCATAAATTTGAAAGCTTATTAAAA
Organism: Acanthosepion esculentum; assembly: GCA_964036315.1. NCBI lineage: Eukaryota > Metazoa > Mollusca > Cephalopoda > Sepiida > Sepiidae > Acanthosepion > Acanthosepion esculentum. Next base: position 134,345,188 of record OZ038478.1, read on the forward strand.
TCTGACAACCATAATTATTTTAAAAATAATTTTTAATATTCCAAAATTGTATTTAAAATCGTCTACAACGAAAGTACGGATGCACATTGTTGAAATAATGTCACATGAGTAGTTTCCTTTGATAGAAGCAAGTTTTTTTTTTACTTCAGAAATGGCTTTGTAACAAGAAAACAACGCTTGTCAAGTTTTCTGAATATCGTCGTATTATTTTCAATTTTTTTCTTTTTCTATTCAAATATAATCGAATAGTGGGATAAAAGAAAATATCGACTATTTACAATTACAAAAAAAAAACGCCCTTGGAAGTCCACCCAAATTTTCAAGTTTGAAATCGAATGCATAAATTCATTGTACATTACTTTGGAATTATTATCCACACGACAAATTATCAATTAAAACGATTTTTGGAGTTTAAATTTTCTGGAGTTAGCTCGCTACTACTCAAACTAAAAAATACTTGTCGAGTCAAAACAAAACCAACATAGCTGCTATTAGCATGTTAATTTTATTAATAAATAAAATAAAACTCATATTACTGCCATATAATTATTAATAAATAGAAAAAAATCTGCCTTAATAAAAAAGAAATAAAATCTCATTTCATTAAGTTAACCCGTTTCAATTAATGGTGTTTCATGTAATTTTTATATTCTCAGAAAAATATTTCATGACTGAAATAATAAACCTCAATTTAAAAAAATGTATTTTTTTTACTGTTTTATTTTTACTTGTAAAATTTGATTTTCTTTCATAATTTAAATGTTATTTTCAGTGCAGAATTCTTCCTCAAACGTAAGGTAAAAAAAAAAAAAAAAAAATTTGAAAGTGAATTTTAAAAAAAAAAATCTACTAACCAGATTCACTTAAAATTAGAACGAATTATATCACTTTGGCGGTACCGTACAATAAATTTCAGTACCGTAAGTTGTGAATATATTGACGTACATCAATCAACGCCTGTCAAAATAGACTACCCGGGTGGGAAATATCTCTCTTAAAAAATTTTCTGCTAAAAATGTAAGTAATGTTTCTTTCAAATTACATTAAGTATACTTTAATCATTCTAAATTTCCTAAGATAACAAAAGAAAAAGGTGTAATTGATTTTTCATGATTTTTTAACTAACAAACTAAGATCTTTCCGACAGAAATGTCGATAAGTTCGATTTTACGAAATTTTTTGACTCGAAAAAAAACAAGATTTTTAATAAAATTTTTAACATTTATAGGAAGGATTAAAAAATCTGAAAAAATATTCAGAAAATACTTTGGTCTTTCCTCTTTAATAACAACATAAATATTTAAACGTTAAAAATTGTTTTATCAATTTGGGGACCTTTTGTCGTCAAGGTATACCACTTTTTAGCGAAATATTGGACATACCTAGTTTTGATCATCTTTGTTATTAAATATCCCACATTTCGATAACAGAAGATCTGCCAAGAATGGTGAAAATTTGTAAGAACTTGGATTCAAATTTACTGTGGATGAACTAGCAATTAATGCACTTTCTATGACTTTTTATATAGTCAACTACAGCTTCTACATTTATCAATGGGAATTTTAAACAGGTTTTATTAAGCTTAAATGAGACTGATACTGGGTCAAATAGTACATGGGAAGATTATGATGCACCAGTTGTTCAAATAAGAATAAGTATGCCAGGCTAGAAATAGCATTCGAAATTCTTCCCTTTACCTGGACACGAAAACCAACGACAGGTGTCAGAGGTTGCAACACAACTATCTCAACCTACAAACAGGAACCTCTGTCAAATTATTCGCATGCACTAGTATGTATACTCGGAGTTAAACATAGATTTGACAAGAACCTGACTGTTCAACAAGTAGGAAGATTGTGTTACGCCAAAATTTTCATAGAGTTAATGTGGCTTCTGCTACGAAAATCATACCTATTGAAGATTCGAACCATGACTAGCGGCGCTACAAATACACAGCCAACAAACGTGTGGTTGCGTAAACATTATTAATTAGTCAAGTGTTGCGACCACGAAGAATCTAAATCGAATAACCATCTGTAGTGTTTAATGATTCGGCCTTCATGCAAGTGATAGTCGTCGTTTGTATGTACGGCATAAACCTAGGAAATGACATCTTCCAGAATATATTCACACATAATAACATGCTCAACTGCTAGCATTATCGTGTGAGTGCCGTAAGTTACAACTCTCCCTCAATTTTAGCTGATGTTAACAAAAATTTTAATTGTGCCTTGTACATCCAGAACATTGTTCAGCCCATTCTGCTGTCCTTCCGACAACTGGAAGACGGTTCCAGTAGAATAATGCCTGCCTACATGATGTCCGTGCTATTCAACATACTCTGCAAGATATTCGATTACTTCCTTGCTTGGCACGATTCCCAAATTTGGCCCACATTGAACATGTGTAGAATACAATGGAATGATAGCTGACTCGTTCAGTTAGCCAAATTACAGTTGCTGCTGTATTGTGTCAATAGGCTCAATGCAACTTTTATTTTGGGAGCTGTGTATGTATTGATCCACACACACACACACACACACACACACACACACACACACACACACACACACACACACATATATATATATATATATATATATATATATATATATATATATATATATATATAATGTGTATGCGTATTCAAATATTTAGCACAGCCTTCTTTCAGATAGACAGTATGGCTTTCACTTCTCTAGGTCAACCGCCGATATGTTAACAGCTATTGGTATAAGAATCTATCAAGCTTTACATAAGAACAGCGGAGTCCGAGCTGTGGCTTTAGTTATCTCGAAGGCGTTTGACAGGATTTGCCTACTTGGTCTCACGTTTTCCACTGATATGAAGTGGAATTATTATATTGAATCAATTTTTTAGGTTTACTGCTAGTAAAGTTTCTTTACTGTGTTGTGCCAGACAATTTTTCTCGCCAAAATCTATCTTGCCCGATTAGAAATATTGCTGCTTGGTGCTCCTGCTAAATATCTAGAGATTCTCGATAAAACCCAAAGAAGTATCTGTAATATTATCGGTCATGACCTGGCATCTAAATTTCAGTCGCTTTCCCACCGACATGATGTGACTTCCCTATATGTTTAATATAAATATTTACATAGCGCAGTACTAGACTGGTAGTGGAATCTCACCGTTTTACTGTTGAAATAGATAAACGTATCTATATGTTCTATTTTAATATTCTTTTCTCGCACTTCTCACCTGAAACACTCTTTCTGTTTCTTGCTTCTCTTCAAAAATTTAAATGCAGCGTCAATCGCTATATTCTCTTCGTGAATTCTTTTATTAGCCTTTCTCCTCAGTGATGTGTTCTCATTTTCTTTCATACTCGGTAACCCACTTGCGTCTTAGTGGTGTTACTTGGTGAGAAATCAAGAAAAAAAAATTAAGAAAGTTACAAACATAGTGACATTAATATAACTGTAGTCTTTGTGATACCAAAAACGCAAAAAACGATGGTCCCAAGTTGAAGTTGTGTTTTTAGGTGAAATGGAAATGATGCGATGATATTACGAAAACCGTCAAATGTAATGGGATTTAGACAAGAATGGGAAGAAAACTCATTTGGGGTGGAGGGCAAAGTTCCGCGTGAAAGGTATAGCATGAAATCGACAATAAATAAGCAAATTTAGAAACTAAGTCAGAAATACGTCTTAAAACGATGTTTAATGTATTATTAAACAATCGTGCATTCTCCTTAAGAATATATATATATATAAATCAATTTTTTTTACTAAAAATAAATGAATAGCCAACAAAATCAGCTCCCGCTAATAAATAGACACTGGCTTCTGGAGCCTACATGAGACCATAAAAACCAAGCATTCATTCAAGTCGGCAGAAGGATTGATAACAGTAAAGAGACACGAATCAACATCGTTATCCTGTCTTTCTCACCAAACCAACAGCGGACTACCTTTGATCTTGTTTCACAACTCCACTCTCTTTCTCACTGAAAGACTATGTTCATTTCCTTACAGGCAAAGAGAAGAACTTTCTAACTTTCATTTTATGATAAGTAATTACATTTAAAATTTGTGTATCTTACGTTTAAATAAATATCATCATTTTATTTGAACACGCGACAATGTTTTCTCTCATTTTTTTATTCAACAAGCGGTGACCCATGGAATCTTTCCCCAACAGGTTTTATTACTTGAAATGGATTCTAACACAGTATCGCTGTGATCAGTTAGAGTTCGGCGCAGAAAACAATCTGCTATCGTAGCGCTGAGCTGACTGTGATATCCTCTTGAATATAAATACAATTCCAAGACTATCTGTCGACAGAATGTTCTCTAAAAACGAGCCACTCAAACGTACCTACCTCTCTCTCTCTCTCTCTCTCTCTCTCTCTCTCTCTCTCTGCTAGCTTGTGCTTATATGGATAGGCTTTCATTTTTGTCATACTTTTCTGTAGTAATGTCTTTCATCGGTGTTTCGTCAACCCACAACTTCTATCCGCGACATCGAGGCCAAAATAACTTGCGTTTCATGACTGTTAGTTCCAGCTATTTGCGTCGCCATGGACCCTTTTATGAACTCCACCTGAATAGTTATTACAATAATCAAATCGAAAAGACACGATTTGAACTATATTAAATTTATAAATAGTAATAAAATTATTTCTTTGTTAATTTTTCGTTTCTTCATGCTCCCGATTTTCAACATTGTTGATAGCTGTTTAGTGTGTTGGCTACTTCAAAAATAAATGTGTAAGGTTACTTTACGAGAATATTTTCTACAATACATAAATCCATTACCTACATAAAATAACAGACCAATTGATTTGCAATGCAAGATAACATTTATTAAACAAAATGAACAATAGGAAAGTTTAAGACAATAGTTTCTTTTCCTAGAAGTAAATTGCATACACAACGAAATGTTAATGAATATATTTGTGTGTTATTTGCCTGTGTATTTGTATTTGTGTGAGGCGTCCACAGCTCTTTTAGCTTCAGTGTGAAAAGTTCATGTCCCACAGTAGGAGGAAAAACCCCAGAAGAGTTACTTTAAGAATATACGTTGTTTTTATACCCCCAGAGCTACTACTGATAATATGTAAATTAAGGCACTACAGTTGAAACAATAGCACCCTGCTGACCTTACAGTGATTGCGTTTTCCCTGGAACGTGTTCTGCTGCTGGGTTATATCTTCTCAGTCTCATCAGAAGTCTTTGACATTGTCATGGGGTATTGTCCAGATTATGTGTTTGTGGTCCGTGAACAGTTTAAAGGATTCAAGACCTGTGGCATATCTGTCAAATTTCTCACATGCCCATACACAGCTCAAACACTCTTTTTCAGTTTGTATGTATTTCCTCATAGCATTATTGAGTGTGCGTGAGGCAAATGCTATTATTTTTAAATTGACATCTATTTCTTGAAATAAAGCTGCTGCGAGACAATAACTACTAGCGTCTAACTACGGTAGGTCTGGTTGGGTCACAGTATGATAGAATTGGTGCTTGAGTTAGTAATTGCTTTACTCAATTAAAAGAATTATTTTGTGGGTAATCCCACACAAATACAATGTCCTTTTTCAATAATTCCATCATTGGTTGCATGGTTTCAGACAAGTTCGGTAATAATTTGCCTAAGTATCTGACCTTGCCGATTAGACGAGGTAGTTCACTTAAATTTTATTACAGAATGGTCAGCGATTGGCTAGAGTGCCTTGTGGGCGTGGTATCCTAATAGTGATGGATTGCCTTTGTCTGGGTTTTGGATATTCTGAAGCGTCGATACTTCTTCCACACCCAGGTTAGCGACCGACTAAGACCACTCACGGTGGGGACGCTGTGATAACGTGCAACATGCGTTCCTGTGACGTCATTCTTCCTACTGCCTCTGAGAATCCAAGTCGCTGCTACTCTCTCCTAATAAAACTAGTGAGAAAAAGAAATGGTACTTTTCGTTGATGCCAATTGATGTAGTAACGTGGGGGGCCCAGAGACGACACAGAACGCAACAATTTGTAGGTGCAGGCAACTCTTGAAAGGCTTTTAGCCTTTCCTTGTTCTAGATCCATAAATTATGTGCCCAAAATATTCTAGTCGTGTCTTTTTGAATTCACACTTTTTATTAAGTTTTTTGTAATGTTTTAAGAACAAGACAAGAAATTATGTACCCAAAATATTCTAGTCGTGTCTTTTTGAATTCACACTTTTTATTAAGTTTTTTGTAATGTTTTAAGAACAGTTTTTAGTCTTTCCTCGTATTCGTCTATAGATTAGAACATCGTCGATAATTGTTTCGACTCTTTGAATATTTTTCAATAATTCTGACATCTTTTTAAAAAATATTTCTGGAGCTGATGTTATGCCAAAAGGTAATCTTTTGAAGCAATATCTCCCAAAAGGATTAATGAAAGTCGTGAGTAGATAGTTTTCTTTACTCAAAGGAATTTGGTAAAATCCGCTGGTAGCAACCAATTTAGAAAAAAATTAGCTCCATTTAGTTTCGGCGAAATATTATCTAAATTTAGTAACATGTAATGTTCCCTTTTCCGTTAGATTCATCTTCTTCAAATCTACACATACTGGACTTTTCCGTTTCTTTTTATTATGGATACTACAGGCGCACACCAATTAGTTGGTTCTATAGCCTTTTCAATAATTATCTCGTTTTCCAGTTTATTCAATTCTTCCTTCACCTTTGCTAAAATAGGGAACGAGACTTTCAAAGCTGTTGTTACGCAGTAGGGTAAGGCGTCTTTTTTTTCAGAATTATTTTAACTGGGCCTCCGTTCATACAACCACCGAGGTTAAATGAAGTTCCCTCTTCTGTTTTTCACTAAATTCCTTTTTATATCAATTAACCTAGCAATTTTATAGCAATTAGCCTCCTTTACACATTTAATAACATATCTTCAAATAATATTTGTCCATACTTTCTTTTGTAACGATATTAAATTTTCCAATGCACCGGACTATTCCTCCAGGATTTGTGAAGGTGCCATTTACTGGTTTTAATAAAGATTTTTTTTCTCTCATATTTTTGTAAGTTTTGTTTATACCGGCACCTGTGTCGATTTCACATCTCACCCCTGTTTTACAATTTTTAAATTGTTATACCACAGATCATTTAAATCTTTTTTTTTTGTAGTTCTCCTAGGAAATATTTCTTTTCTTCAATTACTGTCTCTATCATATTAGTTTTAGTTCTGCGGGATATAGCGAAATGGTTCATTTACCCCCATTTCTTGTAGTGTTTCCTTAGTTTTCTCTGAACAGTTTTTAAACTCATATTTTCTATTACATTTACTGCAATTATTGTTTTTTTTTTCTACGTTTTCTTTTTGTATCTCGTGGGTTTCTCTGGGTCTTTAGTTCGTCAACATTTTTCTTGTGTATTTTTTCCATTTGAGATTTTATTTTGATCAAGACTCCTGGCCATCTCCGTAGCTTTCTCGAGTTTCAAATCAGGAATTGTAATCTTGCGCATAGGCCCTTATTCTATAGTCCTATCCCAAGACAGTCTCTGAATTGGTCATTTTTCTTTGAAAATTCACACCCTTTTGCTAATTTGTGCAATGTGCGAATAAAGGTTTCGACGGGTTCGCTTGGTAACTGAACTCTAAGATAAATTTCTGTCCTTTCATTAATTATATTTCTTTTAGGCATGAAACAGGCATTAAATTCTTCCAAAATTGAGTCGTATATATCGGTGCGCCCCTACTATTCCCGTTCATGACAGACGAGTTATTACTTCGGGACCTTTGCCTTTTCTTCGGTGCATCACCCCACTTTCTTTTATGCAACATGGCAGGTTTGTTTAGATTTTATAATCAACCACATTTCTCTTAGTTGTTTGATTATTATTAACACGATCTAAATATTCCCCTGTGAACATTTCATAACACTTTTTAATACATTATAGCAACTCAGAATTTAATTTTTTTTAGATATTAATAACCTATCAAGCTCGGCGATGTTACTGCACGCCTTTGTCATATAGACCGGCGAATTTTCGCCGAAAGATAAAGGTGGGGAGCGCAGGCCTCTAGTCCCTGTGATCAGGTTGCTTGGGCGAGTTCTGTATTAAGTTATTAAGTTGGCATACAAAAATATGTAACTTAACTTTAGTTAAGTTACATATTTTTGTATGCCAACTAGACGCTAGTAGGAAACTTTCCTGTCTACTCTCACTTCCGGCATTCCAGGACTTTATTAATTTCGGTTACTACAGCCCCTTATCTTCCGGCGTTCTTACTTTACTTCCGCCGTTCCTATCCTGTCCATACACTGGTCACCATCAGCTTTCTACTTCCGGTTTTCGTTCTTACTGTGACTTTAATAGGGCGCATAGGCCATATCCTATAATATATGCCTCCCCCTCTTCCAGAGGGTCTGCAACATGTACATTTCCGTCATGAGAAAGTAAATATCCGGAATGTATTTTCGGCTTCACTTCCCATGCAATAATAATAATATTAATGTACTGACTATTAATGTACTGACTGTTTTGTTATCATCTTCCCAGTGTTTCGATGCTTCTCGAAAGCGTTGAAAACTCTATGACCATTTCTGCCAATTTTCCGAATTTGTAGAGTTAAACGGCTCTGGTGTACTTAATTTGAACATTTTTTTCCCTTTTTTTAAATTTTTTTTTTCGAATTGGGTCCTTAACTTCTACTAGAAAATATTTTTCTTCTTTTAGAAAGAATCTCTTTCTGACCAGTGTTGAAAAGATAAATTATAAGAGACTAACCGCTTAAAAAAATTTGAAACGACACGAGACGTGATAATGTGACACTGAGCTGTCGGCCCGTGGTCAACTCTCAGTCGCGGCACGAAACTGTAATGTTTCTTCCACAGGCGTTGTGGGGTTGACTCAGAGTCGCTGCCAACAGCCTGTGTCCTGGTCGATCGGTGGTCATCGCTACCCGGCGGAATCCCTTGGTCAGGGTACCAGTATGTGGCACTGGCCTGTCCAGGGTCGAATCCTGTTCGTCGCTACCTGGCTGAATCCTTTGGTAAGGGTACCGAGTGGGATGGTCGGTCGATGCTAACGGCTTAACACCAGCTGCAACCAGTTCGACACCAGCTCCGTCGTTCCCAGCTCACTTCCAACGTCTGGTTACCGAAGTAACTGCTTCGATCTCTATTCTAACCTACCCACGTTGTGATTTTGATCTTAGGTAAACGAGATCAATCAGGTGTCGGGCCGTAGTGTAAGATGAGTCTAGACTGGAGGTGATATCGCACAAGCGTAAAGAAAAAAAAAGCAAATAAAAACCCAAGATGTTCAGTATGTTAAAAATAACAAATTAACTTTATCCATCTGTTATATACAGGAGTGTGTTTTTCTCCCAGCCCGTTTTCTACGGAGTGTGACACTTCTACGTTTCTTAAGCAAGTTTTGGTATCTTAAGTGAACTGGTTTAGTTTTTAAGTGCTGGCTTGGCTTCGTTCGTCAGTTTCGGGGTTTCTTCTTTTCTGTTCTCAGTATTTTCTTGTTTTAATTTCTATAGTTAATTAATTAGCCAATTACCATAGCTAAATAGTGTCACAATAAACTTAACAACTGTTTTATTCAAACTGCCGCTTGATCCATCTTGCTCCCAGCATGCCGTAGTGGGACCGGAAGTACTTACAATCTTCATAATTATAATCATAATCAACATTATTGATGTTGTTATAAACACTTACTTTTTTATGAATTTATAAACATATTTATTAATGAAGACGAGAGAAAATAAAAAGAAAGAAAATATTTTTTTTTAATCGGTGTTAATAGAATTTGCGAAATAAGGTTTTACATTGCAGAATCTAATTATGAGAGCAGATAAAAATATGAATACTTACTTGCTTAATATTGGATATGGGAAGTCTACCTTCAACGTGTATTTTAAATTATTTTATGTTTACTTCCTTAGTCAATATTTTTATTGACCTTCTTATCCCTTTCTAAGCATTTACGGCGGTTACATAATTTTTTTTTAGATATTATATATATTCTTACCAAAATCTCCGTAGTTTCACATTGTTTCGACGTGTTATCTACATTCTTCTTCAGATTCAGATAAAGGTAACTCTTAAACCGATCATCATTCACACTCATATTCACATGCAGTGGCGGATCTACCTTTTGGGGCCTTGGAGCTTGAATAGATATGGAGGCCCCTTCTCAAACATGAACAATAGATTCGAGGATCTAATTGCCAAAATGTAGTCTATGAATAGATTATGGCGAGCTCAGTGAGCACAATACAACTGGAGGTTTCATAGTAGATCCGCCACTGTTCACCTGCATACATTGGAGACAAACTAGTTATTTCCTAGTTTTGGTTTGAAGAAGATATTATTACTATCACTACAGATATTTTTAGAACTATTGTCTTTATCTTTGTTGTTTCTAACGTATCTTTTCAGTCGATGTATTTGTCGGTTTTCCTCAGTTGTATTTGCATCCTGACTCTCGATTAATGACATAGATTAACATTTTTTTAAGCATTTCACCCCAAGCAAGGCGGGATGCCACTAGTACGCAAGGGGTTAGAAAGAGGCAACGAGAGTAAAGAGGTGTGATGGAGGAAAGGACGAAGAGAAGGACAGGGAATAGTTCAGGGCATCTGGAGATGTCGATTGACATTACATTTGAATAGTTGGAGATTATAACTATCAGGGAAACAAGTAATAGGTAGGGAATTCCACAGACGGGAGGTGTGAGACATGAAGCTATTAGAGTAGAAGTGACGGCCATATTTAACCGTTTCAACATTGAAAGGGTGGGACCGTGATGCCAGCCTAGTAGCACACTTAAATTCATGCAGTCTGGGAACTAGCGAAAGTAGCTCGTCGAGCAGTTACCGTAATTGTAGAAAAGACAGAGGGAGGCGACGGCACGTCTGTGAGAGAGCAACTGTAGACGAGATGCCAGATCAGGACCAACCACTGGATCTTGTCGAGAACCTTAAGGTGAACAGCGGAGGCACCAGACCATATATGGCAGCAGTATTCCATGAAAGGGTGAATGGTTGATTTATAGATTTGAAGGATGGAGCCGGTCTTACCGAAAATCTGTTCTGAATTGAAAAATAAAAAACGCAATAAAACTAAGACATTATTTAATTAGAGAAGCTTTTAATTGCTTTTAGGCATAACATATTAAAAACAATATTATCAAAAAAATAATCGACGAAAAATGAATTTTTACAAGATTTCTTTTCATTTTTTAATTATTTTAAATTGAATAATTTATAAAAATTTTAAATCTTTTAAAATTCATTTTCAATGTGATAATTCTTAGGAAATATTGTTATTAAGTACAACTATATTTGCTAATAATATATTGTAAAGCTTATTACGATCTGATGAAGAATTGCAATTTGTCTTTGTATGTGTGCTTACTCGCAGATTTTTCAGAACTTAACTATGAACAGATTCGGCTGTCAATCGACTGTCGATAAATCGATAAACACGTCAGAAAAAAACAAGACCCCGTAGTTGAGAAATGTGTGCATACATTTTATACTATAAGTAAGTAATATTTGTTTCAAATCAGATTAATTTAACTTTAAATTTTTATAATTTTCCTCAAATAACGTTTCAGAAATATATGTCGGGTTACCTCCTCCTAATTTTCGAAACTGCTCCTAGGAGACGCTCTCATGAGTATAAATACTCTGCGATATTTTTATCCGCTCTCTTCTTTTCTTACTTTTTCCGCTTACACGAGAACATGTAAATCTCTCGCGGAGAGCGCGTTCACTTTGGCAAATGCATGAATAATATATCAATATATGCACACACATACGTACGTACGTACGTACGCGCATTCATTCTCTACACATACTTTGCACCCCAAAAGTTTTCACATTCATTTGACATGCACAATTTGTCTTTGTCACTTGTAACCCTTTATTGTTAATACATTATCATTAGTTTGTACATATATATCGTTTCTTTTTATTTTCATTTATTTATTCGCATTATTGACTCACATCTCGAGTCTGCCATGTTTGTTGTGGGCATTTCAGGAGACACACGCGTTTATCTCTCAACGCATACACCGGCTTGCAACAAGTTGGTGACGCTCAACGTGATAATTATTTTTCTCCTGATAACAACGCTATATATGTACAGACTCAAATCTACACACCTTTTCAAACCGAGAGCCAGTGAAAAAAACATCGACAAACTTCTTTTCCTTCCCTACCACGCACGGCGGACACTATAAACTATTAGCAAAAACAATTAACACAGTTACAAAATTTGTGATTAGGCCCTATGAAAGAGCAAATTTCATTCACTACAACATATCTACGCAACATATGTTCTCTGACTCGGCAAATAGATTTTTTGCAACACGCAGGGCCCGAAAAAATTGATATTCGCGTCTCAATTACTGCTACATTGGTCCATCGGTAGGCAACAATACACACTCCGCATCCCTACTATTACCTCGTCATTTTTCAAAATTCAGGGCTTAAAATTCTGTTTTATTCGTACCTTTAGAATGATCAGCGGCAGGAGTGTCTCACTTCAAAGTCCAGCAGTAATCAGCCATCATGACTGCGCCCCAGTGTTCCTGATACCTGCTCTCCATCTCTTTCATATCCTGATGGAATTTCTCCTTCTGTTCGTCGCTCATTGATCCCAGCTCAGGAAACTGATCCATATGTGAGAATAAATAATACATTTTGATGCTCATGTTGCATCCGAGTTTTCTGAAAGCAGCCAGCATATTGATGACAAGTTCTGCGTAGTTCCTGGCCTTGTGGTTGCCAAGAAAGAGACCAGAACAAAATCTTTCTATGCTGCCCGTTCCATTTCGTACATTGAGTTTTCAAGCGCTGGATCTCTGATGAGCTGACGGATTTGTGGACCATCGAAGAGGCCAGCTTTCAACTTCTCCATTGTCAATCCTGGAGAAGTCTGTACAAGTAAGTGAAGCAGCCACCATTATTGTCCAGAGGTTTGGTGAACTACTTGATCAAGCTGAGCTTGATGTGCAGCGGTGATAAAAGTATCCTGTTTCTGTCCACCAGAGGCTTATTGATGACGTTCGTTGCTCTGCAAGGAATCAATTCCTCCCGAACAGGCCAGTCCTTTTTCGTGTAATGCTGAGCATTGTCCCTACTAACCCACATGCTCAGAAAGCATGGGTACTTGGTGAACCCGAACTGTTGTCCCAACAAAAAGTTCACCATTTTCAGGTCAACGCAAATAAACCACGCATGCTGATCATAATGAATTTTTTCCGGCACATACTTCACTGCTTCATATTTCTCCTTCAATGTAGTCGAGTGAGCGAGGGGATCAGAGGTAAACTAGTTGCCATTGTGCAGTAGAACACTTTTCAGTGAACGCTTGCTGATGCCAATGAACAGTCTCCAATCTTTGTACAAAAGTTGCGCAATATATGTATAGTACATCAAGTTCTTCTCTTCAGCGGAGATACTCTTGATGCCTGTTATGGTAGGTGATGCGAGCACTGTCAAAGGGGAGTTTTTTTTCTTCAATTTGAATGTTAGCAGTTCATCAGAAGACTTTGACAATTTGAGATCGTGAACTAGATCATTTAGTTTCTTTTGGGAAAAGGATGTGGAGCACCATCGTCAAAAAACACTTCTGCTTTTTCTTGCTGTTGCTGTTATTGTTGTTCTTCGTCTTCTTGTTCTTCTTCTTCACTAGAAATCTTCTTTACTAATGTCAGGAAGTTCTCCAAAGACAGGTATTGGAATTTAATCACAATCATCACAATGCGCTACAGAACGACATGCTCATTTAAGATCATGGTACTTGAGGCTGCTCCGGTTCTTTCTGTTGATCCCAGTTACATCAATAGCACAGAAATAGCAGTCATTCCTTGGTTTGTTGGCTCCCTCCAAACTATAGGAATTCCAAACTTCAGACAGCTCTTCTTGCTCTTGGTCCACCGACGTAGATACTCGGTATATATTTTACATACCATGTGTGGCGCCCAAGCCTTATCCTGATGACCAAGTTTAACACCAAAAGAAAGAAAGTAAGCACGCTATATGAAACTTGTGACTGGATTCCTGTTAGAAACAATGGTGTATTCACCGCAGATGTAGCAAAATACGACGGGCTTATTCTTACAAAATCTTCTGGTCGAAGCTATTTCATTCACCTGTAAAATAAAAATACTAATTGAACATAAATTGATGCATTTATCTCTCAGTGTTCGTTTATTTCAAGAAATAAAAAATACGTCATATAAAGCGAAAATACCTATACGTTATAGGAACCCTTCCATACGGATTTTAGTTAAAGGTTAAAAAGCGGAGTGTCGGGATTCAATACAATAATATAAAATGCTGCGGGCGGCTAGTAATTTGGCCTTTTAAAACAATCCCACGACATTCATTAAAAGAATAAAACCATGTATAAAAACACAACGTAATATTAATAACATTAATTTTATATAACAAGAATTCAAGCTGGAATATACAGTTGGTTGAAATGTATTGAATGTATTGGTTGTTAAAAGAGTTCTTGTGTATAATACAAATTGTATTGCTCACGTATGTAAGAAAGGTGAAATGTCGTTACTCGTATGTTTGGGTGAAATAGTATATGTATGCCTACGTAGCAGTAATGGGTATAAAGGAGATAGATAGAATTAATCTCTTACCGTAGGCGACGGCACCAGTGTCTGAAGGAGGTTCCTTTGAGGTGTGGTCAGTGTTTCTGAGTCGTTTCTTGATGGTAAGTGCTGAAGCAAATGAGGTCTTGAATATTAGCAGTTAGAGTGACATGGTCCTTATTGGAATCTGAGAGACTCTGTCGTTGAGATCATATAAATATTTTCGAGACGTGTTTTAATATTTATGTAGTTATTTTTGGCTGAAAATACTTCTGATGGGTTAAAATTAATAAGTTTATAATTGACATAATAATTAGTTTTACTGTGTGAAATATGCTGCAGATTTATATATTTTAATGGACATGACAATGTAAGCGAAACCTAAAAAAAGCATGTGTCCATAGATCAAAAAGTTGATCTGATTGAGTGAAACCAATGTGATTTTTGGATTCAGCACATCAAAATTGTCCTAAATCAGCTAAAAAATGTAGACAATAAATTTGGTAGTGACCAGTGAATGACTAAGTTCTTATTTTAATATTACTGGTAAGGGGTGTTTTATTCGCAGCACTACACATTATTATTATTATTGTTTTATTTCCTTTGATTTCTGTTGTGCACACATTTCTTTCCGGGTCCCGTCCAGAGATCTAAGGTCAGAAATGGCATCATGACGTTTTCCACTGACCAATTAAAAAAAACGCACACACACATATTTTACATAGATAAAGCCAGCCCTTCGTAAGGTGTGGGCTGTATTCGTGGGAACGTTTTTTCTATTTCTTTAAGGCATGGGCTTCCAGGAATCTGTTTTATATTTTCCAACCAATCCGAAGGCTCCAACTACAACATGCATTGTTGATGTTTTTATGTGCCACATTTTTGAGATTTTTGAGATTTCGATTTCAAGGTCTTTGTATTTTATTACTGTTGTTGTTATTATTATTATTATTATTATTATTATTATTATTATTATTATTATTATTATGTTTCGTACGATTTTCATTTTCAACCGATCTTGCATTATGAGTATTCTACATCAAATTGTACACTCTCAAACAGAAAATACCTTTCGAAGAATTTTTGCAATGAGAAACGACGCAGACTTCTAAAGCGGTGAAATAGTAGGTTTTAATATTGGAATACTAGGCTTTAAAACAAATGCCCTAATAATAACTGGGACAATAGTGGCTTGAACGTACTACATACTGGCAGCTTTTCTGGAGGTTGGTGTATTTCTTGAACTTGTCATTTTATTCGACCTTGAAATTATTAGTAGTATTAATAGAAATAATAGCAGGAGCAGCAGTTTTGACTGATAAACTCTCGAGTTAATGACTAACAGAAGAAGATGCATTTAAAATTGAATGAATTGGAAGAAGCTAGTTAAAGGAAAACAGAAAACGAAAATCAAGATTTTTACCAATAGAAATTATAAATATAGGAAACATTGGTGATAAAAATAGAAATAATGAAATATAATTATAATAAAATTGATGCAATAAAATGTTTTAAGATCTTAATTTAGCATATTAATTTTATGACAGCGAATGAATACAAGTACATATTTTTGGTTATTTTAAATATTTTAAAATTAATAATAATGTTTTAAATGTTTTAAAACAACACCAAAAATAATAATAATCTTAATTATCATTATTATTGTTGTTGTTGTTGTTGTTGTTGCTGCTGCTGCTGTTGTTGGATTAACTTTCCAATTGGTAAACTTCGCGCTTGGACGGGCATTTAACCTTAGGGAAGTCCAGTCTGTAAAGAGAACAGTTTTCGCGTAGATGCCACTAAGAGAATATGATTTCCTGGACATGTGAGTAAAGAGAGCCTTTTGTGACATCCACTAGCTTTTCTTTTCAGAGTAGGATAGAAGGCATGCAACACATTTCTATACTTTGTTAGCATCCTCTCTTTCTAGAAAATAAAACATTAATTTATCTTCTTCCAACTTCACCCTAGCCGTCTTTACTTTATTATAAATGTTCTGGTAAATATCTGTACCAACGGCAGATACTACCAAGGGCACCCGCATATATTTAGTTAACACCGCATTATTATTATTATTATTATTATTATTATTATTATAGCTCAACAACAACAATGATAATAATCATTGTTGGCAGCAGTAGTAGCGGTTTTAACAAAAATATAGAATTAGTGACTGGAAAGAAATTCCTCACTCTCTGACATACAAAAGATTGTGGTCATGAGCACTGATCCCATTCTAAGAAAGGCGCCTTGTGTGTATTATGCGCATTATCTTTTTTAAGTAAAATCATCCTTTGTCTCAGGTAAAAGACTTGGTAAAGAATTGTATCGAACAGAAAATCAGGAAAAATTAAAATACTAATACTACTACTGCTAATAATAATAATAATCAAGCACATATACTAAAATACTGTTAGCTCAAAATGCAGATTCTGTGATAAATATCCAGAAACGATTGATCATCTTGTATCAGGTTGCACGATATTGGCACCCACTGAACATAAAACTCGGCATGACAGAGTGGGCCAATATCTGCACTGGAAAATTTCCAACTTCTACGGGAAGGAAACTGGTATGAACACCACCCAGACCCGGTTACGGAGATAGGACCTGTTACAATTCTATGGGACTACACAATACCCACTGACAGAACAATCAAAGCCAACCGCCCAGACATTGTTATTAAAGACCACAAACAAAAAAAGTGCCTCCTTATTGATATGACAGCCCCTGCAGACTGCAATGTATCTTTGAAGATATTCGAAAAGCTGTCAAAATACGAGGACCTTGAAATAGAAATCTTAGAAATGTGATATATGGGAACATCAACAATCCCTGTTGTAGTTGGAGCCCTAGGATTGGTTGGAAAAGATTCCAGTAGACTAATTGAAGGGATTCCTGGAAGTCCATGCCTCAAAGAGATATAAAAAATTGTTCTGACAAGTACAGCCCACACTTTACGAAGGGCTTTATCTATGTAGTTTATTTTATTTTAATTTATTTTATTTTATTTTATTTTATTTTTCTGCAGTGGAAAGTGTCATGATACCATTTCTAACCTTAGGCCCCGGAAAGAAATGTGTAAACGCCAGATATCAAAGGAAATAAAAAAATAACAACAACAACAACAACAACAACAATAATAATAATAATAATAATAATAATGAATTGAAAAAATGTGGAACATGAAGATAACAGTTGTACTCATTATTAGCTCGTCTGGAACCATCTCGAAGATATTTGCAGAGGTCGTAAAAATAAACTTTGAAGAAGAATCGAAACCATTCAGAAGATAACTTTTCTGACTTCAGCTAAAAAGACAACAACAAACAAACCGAGGAAAGCGCCGATAATTTGAGAAGCCTTCTCCAATGAAACCATATTACGGCTAACGAATGACTTTATTTATTTTATTTTTTTTAATCATATCACCCCAAGCAAGGCCGGAGGCCACTATCACGCAAGGGGTTAAAGAGGGGGTTGGAGGAAGAGCAGATAGGAGTGGCAAGGGAGGGGATGTGGAGAAAGAGAAAGACAGTGGGTCGATCAAGGCAAGGGGGGCCAAAAAAGATCCGGAGCGAGAGCAGATAGGAATGAGAAATGAAAGGATGTGGAGAAGGGAAAGAGACAGAGAGAGAGAAATCCGGGGACCCCTTCCTAGACACGAAACAAGGTTTGGGCCTCTAAACGTGTCCAATAGAGGGGGGAGGAGTGTAGACCGGGCGGTAGGAAAGCCTACCTACTCCTATTACGTATAACATTCAACGAAGACGAGACAGAACAAAAGAGGGGGATGTAGTCGGGAGAGAGTACTGGGCGATAGGAATGAGATACCATTGTATGTGTTCAATAATGAGTATTAACACTAATAGTAAGTTTTCACTTAGTATAAGTCCCAATGACCTATATTAAAAAAAAACAATTACCACTTACGTTAGAATAGTTACTTCTAAAATAAGACGGGGGGGAAGGACGGTTAACAAAAAGCAAAATACAGAAATACAAATTAAAAAAAAAAAACGAAAACAAGACATTAAATAAATAATTTACAATAAAACTTTTGGAAATACATTAAGAAGTTATATATACATACACAAGGAACGCGCCATCAAATAGGTGGGGGGCATTTATAGTTAAGAATAAAAAAAAATAAAAATAACAATTTAAAAAATAAATATTAACTAATACGAAAGTTTTCAAATATATTAGTTACATATGCAAGGAATACATAGAACAGGCTCAATTCACGACCATAAGCTATCCAAAAGTCACGTCCAAAATTAAAGGCACCAGTCACGCTAGTCGATCTCTTAAAGTGAACGCAGTGATCAGGGGTGGGGATGCATAGCTTATTATGGGTATTGACATTGTATATAGTTTATTACGAGGAATGACTTTGTATATAGTTTACTACGGCGGCTAATGACTTGTATAAAATTTATTTCTAGTTACTACAAAGTAATGACTCTGTATATAGATTTGATATAGTTACTACTATTTTGTATAGACAATTTTTGTATATAGTTTATATTTGCACTCATTTTGTATTGATGTTTTGACAGCTATTATTTGATTGCAAACAAATGAATTTTAATCTTAATCTTATTTCAATTTGTTTCTCTACATTGTTTGAACTGATTTTAAATGACTAAAACTGACATTAACCATTTAGCTTTTTTAATTTTATATAAGTGACATTTTTATATTCCAGATTATGCGATACTCGAGTGGCTTTTGATTTAGTGAAATTGACACCTGAATTTGGTATCAATCACTTTGAAGACATTTCTGATCTTAGATGAATAACGTTTACCATGTTTCTAAGGTAGCCTTTGCAAGAGATTACATGTAACTTTGTAAAGCATACTTGTGGGCAGGGGCGGTGCAAGGGTCTCGTGCCCCCCATGAATCTATGATATGCACCTCCGAATCTATGATATAGCACCCGAATCTATCAAACGGCCTCCACTATACTACATATTAATTTTCTAATGGCAGTATTGGTATAAAATTCAAATTTTATTGTAACCTAATTATGTACGATAAGGATCATATGCAATATAGGTGAACAATTCAAATAGAAAAATTGGAAATAGATACAATGTCTGTAAATATAAATAAGAGATATGTCATAATTTAAATAAATCAACAATATTATTGCAGCATTTTTTAACATCAACTTTACATTTTTCTTGTTACAAAGTCGAAGAATTTGAACACATTCAACATTATCGACAAAAATAGTGAATTTTATATTGTGTTTTTTCGAGACTTGGCAAAACAAATTCAGAGATTTGTGAAAAAAAACGGAACGATGTCAAAATCCGCAATTTTTCTTTTTTCATCCTTTGATACTCAGCTGTGCTTAGTTTAATTTGTAACGTATATAAAAGTAGATAGAAAAAAGCAAATGTTGATAAGATAGCCACAAAACACTGCCCAGGGGCCCGCAATCAGACCCCACCCCCGGAGGTTTGAGGGTAGTACGCAGCGGTACTGCTTGTAGGTTGTTAGTAGTTGATAATTGTACTTAATTTTATTAATATTTCTATGTCCGCGGGACATTGCAATGTTATGACTATTCTGAGATGAAGCGAATAAACATTGAAATATTATCACAATTGAGCGTACTTTCTTGTTTGTTAATAATGACATAATGGTTTTTGTTAACCCTGTAGTGAACTATCGGTACACTGATTTACCCCGCTAGATGTTGCTGCTGTTATTTGAACTACGCCCAACTGGTTCTAAATTCGCAATTGTCCTTTTCATCGACTGGTTGCCAATGAAATCTAGAGAATTTAAATGGAGGAAGAAGAAATGGACTCGAACTTTCCCAAGGATATTTGTGCAAAAGTGAATGTAACGGCCTCAGCTAGAATTTGAACGCACAACTTCTACTTTTCGCGCCGATAACCTCTACGCTATGCGCACACTCGGTATAATGTTATCACAAAGGATGTTTCACAATACATCATTTACATGAAAAGCATATTGTTAAATTTAAACAGAATGATTGAAGATATATCACACCGCGTTGGTAATGAAATGGATTCGTTTTATGAGTTGTTAAAAATGAAAGAAAATATTCTTTAGCAAGGTTTGTTTTCGATCAGATGAAAAGAGACAGTATATAACGCCACAACAGGTCACATAAGACATAGTGTTAAACAAAACATTAGAAATAAATGCATGCAAGCAAAACATGAATAGCTCAGCAGGAGGTATACATGCATAAAACGATATAGGAAATTCGCCAGGGTGCATAACATCGGAAAAGGGAGCAATCACAATGCAAAAAAAAGAAAATATACTACAGAGATAGAACAAATACATTGGTGAGATCTTCCATAACAACAGAGGAAAGAAAATTATAATCCATAAAAACTTGACATGACCCGTAGTATTAAAATTTGGTGTTTTGGTCAACATTGGGCAAGATGAAGAGGGATAAAGCAGCAGGATCGTATTAAGTTGTAATAGAGACGCTGACAGCCCTAGATGATTTCGGGATTGGTAAAGTTACCGAAATGATAACAGGACTCACTCAGGAGATCAATCGTCATAGCACTGCCGAAGAAACCGGGTGTAAAAGAAGGTAAAATCCAACAGAGAATCAACTTGATGAGCCGCATAAACTAACAGTTAGAACCAGAAATACACGTGAAAATGTCAGTTTTCCTATTTTAATTCTTTGATGAATCTTAAGTTAATGATTGAATAAGCTCATTGCGAGTGCTACAACTGTAAAAATACACGTGAAAATTCCCCTATCGTTAAATATTTGAGCTTAACTACTTTTAGAAAATATTGCATCTTCAAAAATTTAAATCTAATGTCAGTTGTTATCTTTTGTCTTAATTCCTGTTTGTCGGATTTAGCTCCTCCTCAGTTCCTTAATCCTTCAACAGGGGTCTCTCTTCCCTGGCTATAAATACTGGCTGACCCTTTTCTCTCTCTCTCTCTCTCTCTCCCTCTCTCTCTCTCTCTCTCAACTTAGGCTTTGGGCCGCTACCTCGCGCGGAGACGAGGTAAAATCCCTCTTTTCAACAACACCAATATGTGACCTCTCACACATACAGCGTTTCCCAAATTTCTGGGAACACGCTAAGAACAATACACATATGTACGAATACTCACAACACATACATAATTTCTCCATACAAACTCTATGTAACAGTCTATATCTTTGTTTAACTTGTTTTGTTATTAATATATCTTTGTTTACCCATATATATCGGTCTTGTTTGTTTTCTTTGTCTTCTTTGGACTTAATTAAAGTCCAACATTCCCATGTAGCTGAACCGGCCACCAGGAAATTTTAACATTCTGATATCTCTTCACATTTTCACCCAGCGGTCCGCTACATGTTCTTTTATTTGTTCTCTCTCCTTAAGTATGTTTTTTCTCATATTTTTTCACACTCAGTAACCCCTTGCTTGAAGTGAAATGATTAAAAAATCAAAAATGCAATTATATAATATTTGATAAAGGTGTATACAAACTGACACTTTCAAACATGTACACCGTATGTATACACTCACGTAAACACACCTATTTATGTATCTGTGTATGTATGTCGGGCATTATGTATGTATGTATATATGTATGTATGTAATGGTTGGCTACTACTCCGAACGGCTAGCAAATCCTTATTACAGATCCTTGCTCAACCCACACAGTCTAATTTTTTGAACAAGGCTAGCAGGTTCAAACCCATCGACAGCTTCCGAAATTTCACTCACATAGTTTGAGTTAACCCGTGGTATGGTTTTCTGGTACTTTCTAAACTTGATATAATCAAGAAGTAACCTCCCTGACAAATCGACCATGGTGAGGTTAGAACTTAGATCCCATAACCATTCGGCCACGCGCCCATATAAATGTGATGTGCTAGCAAGAAGTCAAAAGTCAAAATCACACCAGATTTCTCTTCCAGAAACTGTAACTAAGGTCCGCCTAGTATAGATGCAGTATAAGCTACAGGTGGATTGAGCGGGAGTTAGTAATAGGGATTTGTTAGCCGCCCTGGCAGGCGGATGTTTCGGAAACGAGTAGCCGGTCATTATGTATGTATATACACATAGTTCGTTCCGTAAACTTTTGGTTAATCTATTAACCATTTTCAAAGATATATGTTGTGCCAATGGTGTGAGGGTTGTTGAAACGTAGACATGTTTTGAATTCCAGCGCACACACTATGTTAAAAAATAAATCTCTTGTTTACACATAAGAAAAATAAAATAAAATACTTAACTGAAACAGCTTGTCAATCATTTTCATTGATGAAACATGTATTAGGAAACGATTACTGTCCAAAATATATAGAGAAATAAATATATGCGTGCACACTCGAGTTCTGAAAGTATGTATGCAATTACTGGCTGTATGTATTTGTGCGGAATTTTATAGCGTTATTAAAAATATATAAAACCACTCCACACGAGCATATACAAGTGGTGCTGAAAAGTTCTCGGCCTTATTAAGAAGTGATTTAAAAGATTCTTAATATTTGGTTATTTGTTTAGATTTTGGCAAGTGGGTCGAACTGAGAACTTTTCAGCAACTCAGCTTACATATTCATTTACATATATTCCGTATATACTCTTGTATAAGCCGACTTCAAATAGAGTGCGACCCCTAATTTTTTAATGAAAAAAATGATATGTATACAGTGCAATAGTTAATCGAAAATGCATGATTTTTAACCTCTTAAAAAAAAATATGTCTAATGCAACGACGCCCTATTTTTGCGTAAGAATCTGATCATATAAACTCGAACTATACTCGCGTTCTACGGTAATTGTACATAGGCAAAGCTACCGTGCGAATTTACTGTGGGGAAAGTTGAAAATAAGAAAGCAAATACACTGACGTAGCAAATGTCATGGTTTAGTTACTTAGTAATGTGTAGGATTCCGTTTAGCCCGATGAAGCGCAACAACTTGACTTACCGTCGAGTCGACAAGGATTTTTTTAAACATTTCACCCCAAGCAAAGTGATAATGCCACTAGGAGACATGGGGTTACAGTAAATCAAAGAGAATGAGAAGACTTTAGTGAGGAGAAGTGAGGAAAGGACAATAAAGGAAGAGGTTCAAGAAGACAAAAGTTGGCGATTGACGTTGCATTTAATTTTTTTAAGATTTTAGGTGGCAGGGAATCAAGAAGTTGGAAAGGAGTTTCACAGTTGGGGAATACGAGAGAAGAAGCCGGTTAAAATAAAAGTGGGGGTTGCAATTAGCTAATTCAACAGTAAATCGATGAGAACGAGTTGCCAATCAAGTAGCACGCTTAAATTAATGTAGTCGAAGCACTAAAGAAAACAGCTCATCAGAACAATTTCTATCGGAAGACTTCTGGTGATGTTGAGCCTTTCCATCTAAATAGTTGTCTACAATGCCCTGACAAGTGCAGGATTTTGCATGCGAATGCAAGGTACGGTTAGGTCACATAACAATTACCTTTGCATACAGCTAATAAATGACTTTCGGCACGTCAGTGTTGTTAACTGTTTGGAAAGAAATATAAAGCTCATTACACTATAATCTACACATCGTACATTAGTTCAATTAAGAAATGCTCATATTATATACGCTCATCCACAAACCACGAATGTTTTAGCATGATAACATAAAATGAATTTATGTTTGCATAATTTGGTTGCTGCGATTATCGTTACGGAGTTAAAATTAACTCGACCAATAGAATGAATATTTCGTTACTAAAAAGATTTCGCTGTTAACCTCTTATTTCACTAACATGTTTTATTATATAAATGCCAAACATTTGTGTGTGTGTATGTGGGGGGGATGTGTGAAGATCATCTTTTGTGTGCGGCCTCCCCTCAGGATATAGGCGATCATGGCTCTCCACGACTTTCTATCTCGTGTGGCTCTTAGCAGTTTTTCTCCCTTTGCTAAGGCACCCGCCACTGGTTCCGCCATCCATTCACACAAGCTTGTCAGGTAAGTGGTTCTCTGACTTCACCTATTTCTCTTGCCCTCAATATGCTTCGTGGAAGTGAAGTTTTTCAAGCCCTCCTTCCTCATTATGTGCCCAAGGAATTTCCGCTGTCTTTTCCTAATTCTGAGTATAAGTGTTCTTTCTATTGCAATTTGAGACTTCCTTGTTGCTTACTTGCTCTGTCCATGAAATTTTCAGCATCCATCTGTATGGCCAAATTTCTGTTGCTTCTAGTGTTTTCGGAGAGATTAAAATTTACCCGAGGAATAGGTTTTGTTTGTAATCAGCAAACATGGGAGCTATAGCACTACACCTGAATCCTGAAGACGGTACATCACCGATTTACCAATCTTCGCTTCACTCTGTGTTCGATCTTTGATAGAAAGAGAAGATGACTTGTCGGCGTTGTACGAAACTGCAACGCGCCAGAATGTGTTACCAAGAGGTAACGATGTAGAAGCATATAAGACGGAATCATCAGTGAAGAGATAGCGAAAATTGCCGTTGTCAACTTATGAGTCGATTTATTAATTAAAACAGGTACAATTCTTAAAGCATCACAATATTCGAGAGAGATATGTGACTATCAATTTCTTAAGTCTAGCGGCTTCACACGGAAATGTAAAGGTAATCATTTTTGACGGGAACTAGCAATTAACCCGTTAGAATTATAAATACCCTTAACGATTCTTAACGCATGTCGGAAGCGACAGACTTTCGTTCCCCGACAGCTCTGCTTCTCATAAGATCCAAAAGAATGTGTAATAAACATATAAGAGAGCCCCTTAACAAAGATTCTCATCGGCTCAAAAAACTTGTCTGAATAAGTAGAAGAGATCCTATCATCACCCACCGTTTAGTGCACTTAAGAGAAATGTCTCTGGATTGCATTTTACAGGAAACTTACCCTGCACATAAAAAGTTATTTAACCTATCTTCATCTAATAAAATAAAACGAACATTAAAAGATTATCCGATCTAGTTCTTCTAACAGAACAAACATAAAAAATATCTATCTGCCATTTGTACGCAATGAAACATTTTTCAAAGAGCTTAAAGAAAATTGGCAACGTTTAACTTTCGTGCACGAAAAAACAAACAGTGTGTCAAAAGGACGGTTTTCTCCTTGACACTGCTATTACTCTCTAACTACCTTCACTCGCCAACAATATTTTCAAAATATGTAAACCAGCTACAATGCAATATTTATTAATTACCATTTTATAAATAATTATGAAAACAAGTATTTTATTCATAATTAAAATAAAAATATCTATGAAGTATAGAAGAAGAAAATTTATATAAACATGAAGTTTTCCGGACATGATACATTTTTTTTCTTAAATTATTTCATATAACAGTTAAATTATTGTTTTAATTTTCCAATTTTTTTTATAATCGTTTTCTTTTATATAATTATTTTAAGACAGTGTTAATTTTCTTTTTAAAATGTCAAGACAATGTGCTAATAGATGATTTATTGTCAATTAAATGCTGACTGATGAAGAAATCTTAAATGAAGTGTGGATATTAAGCACCTTTACGGAGCTGGCGAATTGTCTTCTTTCTGATGAATTGTACTCTTTGAAATGTTTAACAAATTATTGGCACATTACCAATCCATTCGAACTTTATATGATAGTAAATAATAAGGATTTCATTACAGTTGATTCACATATTTTTATAATTTAGTATTTTTTTAATAAATTTATGAATAAAGCATTGTTTTCTACATTTATTTCTTTATAAATTGGTAAATGATAAACATTGAACTGTATTGATTTTAATGCAACTGTATTAGTTTTTAGAATGTTGTAAATA
This sequence comes from Acanthosepion esculentum, assembly GCA_964036315.1. Lineage (NCBI taxonomy): Eukaryota > Metazoa > Mollusca > Cephalopoda > Sepiida > Sepiidae > Acanthosepion > Acanthosepion esculentum. Next base: position 134,371,552 of record OZ038478.1, read on the forward strand.
TAAAATTATTTTTGTAAATAAATAATCTAATAAGTAATGTTTAATATTTTTGTTGTAAATTCTCACGAACAAAGAAAATGTATAAATTTACTTTCATGATTAAATGTTATTAAAATTCTAATTATCGCTTAAAAAAAAACTTTGCCATGAAGTGAAGGTAGTTAAGATCATAGCAGTGTCTAGGGAAAAACCGACATTTTGACACATCGGGTTTTTTTGTTTTTTTTTGCGGCCACGAAGGTTAAACATTGCCAGAAAATGTATTTCTTTGAATGTTTCAGGATTTTAGATAAGACATTAACTAAAGCCAAAACTCTTTTGATCATTTCGCTGATACATAACTCTCACGTTCATGGGTTTCAGCGTTAGAGCCCAAATATACTAAGACGCTATTTTAATTTATTTGCTTTAATTAATTTTATGATTCTTTCTGCCAAACACTTGTAAAAATGCACAATTCTAGAGTAAGAGTTTATAAGACTATTTGCAAGACAAAGCCAATCTTGAGAAAAAGTCCCACTTGTGTAGCATCCAATGAGGAACGAACTCAATACTTTCTTGTGCAACCTGACAGCTCTTACTTTGCAATTTTAGATGCCTCTGTGAGTGTAAAAAGCAAAAAATAACTGTCAGTCATCTAAATATTTTTCTATTTCTGCGTGGATGAATTTCACCATTGATTGACTTATCTAATCCTATTCAGTTTGCCTACCTAGTGTTTTCTCATTATAAGTCTTGTTCTTGACTAATAAAGCTTTCTAAGCCTAACACAAACAAGAGACAATTTTATCATAGTTTTATACACGAATAAATTAACCCGGTCAACTACGTGACCATATGACAAAGGAAGCAAAAAAAGGTATCGCAATTATGTTTCATTCACCATAATAGCTGTTTAGTTATTAAAATATGTCGATATCATATTTTGTAGGGTGTTTTATATTAGTATTGTGAAAATGAGGTTTAATTAACAGATTTTCAAAAAAAAATTATATGAAAACCGTCGCTTATTATAGATCACTAATTAGACTCGGCTGAGTAAACGCAGAAAAATAGAGTTGTTTTTATTTTGTTTAATGAAGGTTACATTAAGACAAAGTTATATTTCTAAAATCTGGACAGCCCATGAGGATACTAACAATGATCTAAACGTTTAACTTATAAATCATCGTTCTCTTTCCCTATATTTGTATGCGTAGACATGTTTGGTAGGAGGAGAGGTTATAGCAACACTTATTCTGAACTCGTAATTGATGTATTTACAAAAGCAAAGGAGCTGTTGCCTGCAGTTTATATCAAATTTTGACATAGGTGCAACTCTAGTTTTATTGTTGGAGTGACACAATGTGATCAGTTATGATTCTAGAAGTACGGAAACTATTACATTAACTGGGAACGCAAAGTGAAAGATTTATGCAAGCTGTTAATTGGTATGGTTTATTTTTAAAAAATCTTACAATCAACAAATCACATCAGATTTCCGAACTAATTTGAAATTTTCCTTTTTTATTATTACGTAAAGACTTACAATCGATGCTTAAAAGGAAATTAAAATGTATTCAGATGACGACTATGACCGATTACTTGCAGGTTAATCTTGTGAATCAGCAAGTTCGATTCTTACAAGACACACATTATTTTAGTTTTGTGTCAGGTTAGGTTAAGTATGTATATTTGTTTGACCGATATAGATTTTGCATACAACCAGAGAAGCATTCAAAACACATTAGTCAGGATTGACTCACACCTATATTTAACTAATTGCAATATCATAATGATTTTATAGTTTATTTATTACATGTCGCATTAACACTCATTATTAATGGTTATTATTATGAATGAATAGATGCGATGAAAAGTAAGTAAAATTATGATAATAAAAATACTAGTCAAAAGTTAAGATTGAAATCTTGATATTTCCTTCTGGGGGAGTTGCTATTAGTTTTTCACTGCTATATACAACATATGATTATAGTACACTGATGTCCTTATCTTGTTTATTATAATATAGCCACAATATTTCATCCGTTGTACCCTCTAACGTTCTTTACGTGTCTATTGTATGGTATAAGCATTAACGGCAGTTCAAACCCTGGTTCCATCAATGAAATCCATATAGTTTGATTTAGTGGGTTGACTAGAAGAGGGATCTCAAGGACGTCTAAACTAAGAAAAAAAATCAACTAATACGAATTATCTCCCCTGGCATTGACGAGAGAATGAGAACCATCTACTTGCGTGGATTGAATAAAGGGTTTCGTTCAAAACATCGAATAAGACAGACACTTGAGGAAAGCCCAACGATACAACAGCCGAAATGTTATGTCTATAACAACCAAAAAGAGAATAATTTCAGTGAATAATAATAATAAAAGTAATAATAATTATGACATTCGTAAATATAATACTATTTTCCTGATAACGTAAAAAATGACAACATATTTTGTTATGTCCCTATTATAATTAGAATGTTTTCACATGTGAATTTTTAAAAATAAATAAGCGTGCATAGTACTCTTTAATGGTAGACTTACTTACATTTCTGTTTAGGATCAGTGTAGGAGTTATGTTAGGCTTTTTCAACGTATTTGTATTGTTTTGTTTTTGTTTTGTTTTTTACTTCAGGGCGTACTTGTAAAATAACTAAAACTCTGAGGTGCACTTTAAATTTTAATAAGGAAAAATTATTCATGAAATTTAAAATATTAAATTTTAGTTTAACATTCTCAAAGATGAGCGGTACAGTTTTCATTTAAAGGTATTTATGAAAAATCTGCTTTTCTTTTTAGAAAGGCAGATGATGACTGATTTAAATGCATTAAAGAAGGCAAAAAGGAAACTATTGACTACTCCTGAAAGATTAAGGAATTTAGCATCCAGTTTAAAATATAAAATGACAAAGAGTTGGCAGATATGGAAGCCATGTGCTTGACGTCTCTAGCTTTTTAAAAATAAAGATTTTTTTAAGTATAAGAATAATTCATAATTTACTTTTCTGTTAACTTGGGGCACACCTGGCTATTTTTCAGGGCGCATTGCTGCGCCCAGGTGCACCGGTTGAGAAACGCTGATTAAAGTATCGCACTTTGGTTCTCTACTTAGGATCAGTGTAGTATCTGTGTTTACATATTTACAAGTTAATTTTATAAGACTGCTCTCGGAGACGAATTCTGGCGTAATGAATATGTAACTTAGCTAATTACTTTTTCAACGGATGTTCGAATCATACTAAAGTTCGCTTTTTACATTATATATGTTCGCTTTAGTACAGTAAAAATATTTATATTTTTTATAATTATAATATATGACTACATATGATTATTCAGTTTTCCTTCTCGTAAACTACTTGCTAACCAAGGCTGAAGTGCGCACTGCTATTTAACCCATAGTTGGGGTGAGAGATAGATTCCTATTTTTTCCAAAGCTATTCGTGCGAAAGTTAACGTAACAAAACCCGACTGAAATTCGAAATCAGATCGCTGATTTCTCGCTTCGATCTGCTATCCACCAACCATAAAAATAATCGCGATATTATATATTTATATTTTTTATCTTGTATAATTAATGAATACAGAGAAAGTATACTTTGACACAAAGCCTCATTTGTGAAGAAACCAGTGAGAGGCAAACTCATTATAAGTTACTTTTTTAAGACTATCTTGCTTACGTCTGAACTACAGTGAAGGCCCCTTGAGTTACATAAGAAGCGGAAAAACTTCTCAATACTAAATTTCTTATCTGTTTTATTTTCAGCTTCAGTATTTTATATATTCAATTTCAAGGGGTTAAAATTTTTATTTTCTGTTCAATCAGTTCTCGCACAATCGTCTATATCTCGTAAAAATACCATAAAAAAGGAAAAATACCTTTAAAATATCTTCTTTAACACGAATAAAAGTAATTTTAAATCAAATCAAATTTAAAATACTCAAATATTTTATTTATTCATTATAATAAAGAAGTTCGATACATTTTTTCATGCTTATTTCCCAACAAAAATTTAAACATTAGATAACCTCAAAATAACACACACACACACACACATACACACATATTTGTTTTTTGCACTCATTTCATATGGAATTACATTTTTACGTAACTGAATTATTTTGATTTGAAACATTCTCTTGATAATATTCAATCGATGTGATTAATAATCATATTGAATTAAGTGCATTAACAAGAAAGGAGATTATGCTGGCAAATAAATGTTTGTTGCGTAAAATGCTTTTTTCATTAGGATACAAACTTACTGATTTACTTATACATATATATATATATATATATATATATATATATATATATATATATATATATATATATATATATATATATTGGAAAATATTAGTATGTATTTACATTATTGTACATGTGTATACTCGAATGCAGTAAAAGATACCAAGATACGAGATATGGAGAACATGTTTGTGCGTGTAAAACAGAGGGAGGTAAGTTTTACCTTAATTTAAAAGTAATGTCACTGGTTTTATTTCTCCGTACCAGATTCTTCAACATTATTTACATGTTTAGCGAAGACCTCATCAACGCTCAACTCTTTGTCTCTGTCCATGACTTCGCGTGTTCTAATGTAACGAGCCTGCTGAGCTTGTTCCCAACATTCATCGAACGATGGAAGACAATACACGGTCCTTAGGCTACCATCAGGATTGTAAAGTTCGCGATCGTAAACGGGGAGAGATTTTAGGTAAGATTTTCTTCTGGGTTTTTCTTCTGCTTTGGGTTTATTTACTCGTAAACCAGTGTCTGATTCGGATGATTTTGATGCAAGTGCAGTGATTGGTGGCTCTTCCCTAGGAGTATAAAGACTCAGTCTACGAAGCGATGCCGTTGTCCCTAAAATGTCACCTCCTTCTGACTTGCGCCTTTTATCGCTTTCTGTTTGTTTTGGTAACAGCATTTGGCTAGCTCTACTGCTAGGATTTGTGTTTTCACTCGAAGACGAGTTTGGATTAATCGACAAACTTTGAACTCTGTTTTTTTGCACAGATCCGCCGTTTCTCTGCCATTGCAATTTTTTTAATTCTGTTGGCGCTGCAGTGGTAGACAGCCGACGCGCAATATCATTTTTAATGCTGCTCATACTGGTTCGAGCCAAAGTGGCAAAATCCGTAACACCAGAAAATAGGTATTCCTGCTTGTTGTTAAGCGTGTTGTTTTTGAGATCCTCTTCTGTCGGGTAACACTGAACCTTTCCACGTTTGCCGCTTTCCGTTTCGAGTTCGTCACCAACACTGAAATGGTTCTGCGATTGGCTGTTCTGTTGTTGGTGATAGTGGTGTTGATCTTGCGTGATCGCAACAGGTAAAGAAGCGTCGGCTGTCGATCTGAGTCTCAGTATGCGAGTCGGTAACGGAAATTGTTCAGGCGACTCGATCACCGCTGCTGCTGCTCCGTAATGTCGTATGGGTGGGAGTGGCAACGAGGTTCCCGCTTGGGGTATTTCCTCGGTAACAGCTTGCAAACTACCTCTTTCTTTAGCGTTCTTTGTTATATAGTTTCCTTGAACAAACTGACCAGCAAATGAGGATGTTTTCTCCGGACTAAATATAACAAGAGGTTTTTCCGTAACATTTGATTGCCACAGCGGTTCAGAAGATAAGCCAACTGAGTTATCACTTTGTTCAAAGACCATAAAGCTGCTTGTTTTGTTGTCCGTCTTCAGACTGAAATTGCTTTCTTCTGAATGTTCAGACTGAGAGTTTGTAAGACAATATGCAGCATTTTCTTCGTTTTGTTCGTCTTTATTAAAAAGTAACAACGTTTCACTCGTTGACCAACGCTGATATAAATCTTTCAACTCTATAAAATTTCCATTGTCATCGTCGTCGTCATCGTCGTCGTTATCATCAAAACTCTTAAGTAGCAATACATTTCTTCTAGAATTGCTGTTGTGTGTCTCTTGAGGAGGTTTACATCGTTCCCATATAGGTGAAGGCACAGGGAACTTGTATCGTTTTTTACGTTGCTTATTTCTTGACGGGTTCCTCATTTCAATAAGTTCTTTTTGGATAGCCTCCATTTGTTTGTCTATATTTCTGGTTGCCATGGACTGCAGTATTATTTTTCTGTTTATTTCTAAAGACAGAAGGCGTTTATGCCTCATAGACATCACCCGTTCTGACTGTCGCCGGCGGGAGATATGATTACGAATATTCATTGCTATCATTTTATACACTCAGACTTGAACGATATAGAATAGTCTGTAAATTGGTTTTTGTATGTATGTATGTATGTATGTATGTATGTATGTATGTATGTATAAGTTTACTTAGTAGCTAAAATACTGTCTACTTAGTAGCTATGTCTACTTAATAGCTAAGCTTGCCCCCGGTGCTTGTTGAATATTGATTTTAAGGTAGACAGGTCGGTCCTCTCTATTGGTAACATTAATAAAACACGATTACTCAAAGCACCTAGTAGTTTGTATATTCGAATATTTGTACAATCTGCAATGCACCTATCTATCTATCTATCTATCTATCTATCTATCTATCTATCTATCTATCTATCTATCGCGCTGTCTGACTGCAGTATCATCACTTAGTGTTCGAGTTTAGGCAAAAATAGGTTTCTAGTATCGAGACTGATAGAATTCTGGATGCAACAAGATTCGATTAGAAAAGTTGACAAATTAATTAAATTCTGTTAACATGCGTACAACTATATTTGTTAAATTATGCCTTTTGAAGTCTCCCCGTCTACATTAACAAGCACATACGCACGCACAGCCTGATCGTAATATAATAGATATATGATGTGCACCGCAGTCTGACCGTATTCTTTTCTGTTCATACTTTTACCAGTATAAGTCTAATTAAGTACTAAAACCTACAAAACCATTCCAACCGCTTCATTATTAAAGTAATATCCTCCTCTTGTAATAAAAGTCTCTCTTTTTTATGTTGAGCCGTCCATAATTCTATTCAGGCCTCCCAGCGAGATATTCATAACAGGAAGTACATCTGAGAAAACGGTGGCTATAAAAGACGCTGTTCCTGACATAAGAGCAGGCAATCATTTCTTTTCCTTGACTCATTCATTGCCATTAAATCTGGATGAATACATTCCTCGTCTTGAAGGTTATTACGTTGAAAATATTACAATGTAGATAAAAAGATTTTTTAATAAAATAACGAGAATGATGCCTTCCTATCTTATGAGACTAGAAAGCAAAGGTTGTTTAGCTTGTATCTTCGTATATCAAATTACTGTTCTTGATCACCTGAAATAAAGATTGAAAGAATATTAAAACAGTGCTATTATAATATTAAATAAAATCATTTATCTCATATTGAAAATGGGTCATACAGTTGTAACGACATTCAGTAGAAAAGAAGAGAATCTATTCTTCAATAAACTACTAACTTATACTGTTAGTAAGAAAGTGACTGACAATATATTTCTTTGAAAGTCCTGTGATGGCCTAGTTTATTGCACGAGTCATCGGCTTGTAGCAGTATTATATCTTTTGTTGAAATGGGATAGTTTCTTGTGTTGAAGGGAGATTTATGTGATACGTTGTTGTGGATATTAATGTGATCGCATTAAGTTTTTTGAACAGTAGATATTGTAGTGTGCTGTACGCATTGCGACACGCGGTTCGATTGGGACCAAGAAGTCCCTTCCGATAGGAAACGAAACAAGTCTTATCACTATAACATTCTGTGGTTGAAGAGAAAGAGAGAGAGAGAGAGACAGAGAGAGAGAGAGAAAGAAAGAGAGAGAAAGAAAGAGAGAGAAAGAGATGATTTGTGTCCTTTCCTTTTATACTGAATTATACAGTACCACCTAGCAGGCGTTATGAAAAGTCCCCTGGCAGACAAGAAGAGTATTTGACCTTTGGACCCGGACTCTTTCTCTTTCAATAGATATTGAAACATAAGTATTTATGTTCTTGCGGGCAGGTGCAAACAAATTCACATAAAAATATTAGTGTTGCAAAAATGTTTATGACAGTTTTGAACAAAATCTTTTATTTATATGAATTCATCACATTATTATTCAGTCATTAAAGTATTTTCCTGTCATACCACTTTTTAGTTAAATTATGTATACTATCATGAAAGAACAATTCCAGTTTTGATTCGATTAATTCGGAGAATTTTTGGTTATCTTAACTTGTTGGAATTTTAACCAGACAAAGATTGTAGCATCAAGCGAAACAGGAACTTTGACGGGAATAAATCTGGAGAATATACCTCATGAAGAAGAACTTTCCATGCTAGCTTCATAATCGTTTGCTGCGTCGTCTTTGCAACATGAAGACGGGTGTTGTCTTGCAATAAAATCACTAGTTGACTTCCTTATCCAGAGAAAAGGTCTTTTCTGTGCCAATGTACCATTAGTTTTGTGCAGTAGTAGTTTTGTCCAGATTGCAATAATTCATAATAAAGAATTCCCCTTTGAAACCCACCAAACACTGACATTAACTTTCCCCCAGTAGATTCCATTTAGTTTGAGATGTTATTACTCAAAGAATCTATTAAATCAAAACCGGAGTCGTTCTTTAATGATGGCATACACAATTTAACTGAATGCTGATTTGTGCCAAGGAAAATAGGTTATGAATTTATATGAATGAAAAATTTTGTTAAAAAAATGCTGGAAACTTTTGCGTCAACCAAATAATAGTGTGTCATTTCGAAGATTACTCACCAAGACTGTACACTCATTCCAATCTGAAATCTACAAATTTGAATAGAAAATTCCTTGTACTAATCAAATAAATAGCTGGAAAGTGATTGAAATGATGTCATCAAAAATGGAAATTACACCCACATTTTAAATTAAGATTAAATTTCTTTTTGTGAGAATGATATCTGAAACCTTCTATTCTCTGGTTCTTTTTCTGGGAACTGTTTTTCGGTTATAAATAATATATTTTTAATAGATATTTACTAAGCTTATCAAAGTCCAGTTTCACAATAGTGGAACCAAGAAATTTTCGAGTCGGTACTTCTACAAAATTATTCATTCGAAATCACTGACTACAAGAAGTACATCTTTGCAGCGCTGTATTCTTATCCATTAGGCCATATACATGCTACTAATATTAACAAAAGCGATTTCTCAATGAGTAGTATCTGTCCGTAAATTTGAAAAAGAAAAAAAGGAATGTAAAAATCCTCAAAATGTGTTTTATTGGTTCTGTCTTTCGATTAGAAGATTATTTTGTCAAGTTGTCTTTATTGTTATTGAGCAAACAAATCCTTGTGCCTGCTATCAATTTCAGTTGTTATGCAATACTTGCTTAGTTCAGCGTAATAAAATAAGGAATACTTGCAAGTCCACGGCGGGGTATAAAGATCATGTTCACACACGCAGTGAAAATTCAGTCAACAAATAGCAACACTAACAGAGAAGAATATTCAATATTTGACATGGAATTCTGATAAAACTGGATTATCGCCAGGATTTTTCTTTAATCTTGAAACGTACATTTAGTGCTAAATTATAAAATTAATAAATAGTAACCTGTGTTTATATGTGTAAGTTAATTTTGAAAATTCTATTCAGGAAGTGGAATTAGTAAATATTAAACATTTCAGATACTTCGGCGTATGGAGCAGCTATAACAAATTTAGTATAGGAGAAAAAGAAGTTGAACACAGAATAGGCTACGCCAGCGATCGTTTTGCCCAACACCGCAAATTGCTACAAAGCTAAAACATCAACTTGAAAATCGGAGTCATTAAAATAGCCTCGTCAGATCGATACTTTCATATGAATGTTATGCCTGGCGCCAACCCCGTTCAGAAATATCTAAATTGCCAGCTGCATACAACAGTTTTCTAAGATCAATAGGAAAAAAGTTTTTGAGCGCGTGAATCCTGAGAGTCTTGACGAAGAAGATCATCCTTCTTTGGACATTGTAGACTGGCGCTACAGAATCACAAACAAAAACTTCTTCCAAATAACAGGAAACATATCACTTAAGGCCTACAAATAGCAGCAGCAAATAAAATGGATAGCACATATAACTCAAATAAAAAATAATGACATAATCAAGATGATGACATTCCGCACTACTTCAAATAAAAAGTTAGGAACGAAACCACCATCAATACTGGAAAGACCTACTGTACTTGAAAAACATAGTTTCCTGAAAAATTGTTTTAAGAGAAAGATTTTATAAATTTCAAACGAAAGCACTACTGTCTGCTAGGTCAAAAAATGCCGAATGTTTCCTTGTAGGGAAACGGCTAATATTACCATTAGCGCATATCTGCACACCTGTTTCTGTATCGATTTGTGAGTGTCGAAATTTATGACACTTCGTCGTTTTGCGCATATGTGTATGTGTATTCGTACACGCGTACGAACATACATTCAGGGGATAAATAATAAATATTTATGTGAGGAAACACCCACAGAGAAAAAGAGAAAGAGGGTGAAAGAGATAAACGGACAGCCAGACAGTGAGCACAAGAGAACAAACAACCGCAAAGTAAACAAACTTCAAAGTAAAGTTTTTGATACTTCTTTTCACATTCAAATATCGAGCAAATTAAATGTTATGTTTTGTTTCTGTGAACACACTGCGTTTGTTGTATAAATATTTTGTTTACTATATGAAAGCCTTAGAAATCTACTAAGTGTTCGCACGTGAATTTGCTTATGAGTTTTTTGCTTCAGAACAAAATGTTTTATTTCTTCAATACATTATCCAAGACAACTGAATTATTCATATTCTGCTGTTCATAAGTGGTTAACCTAAGTACATAGCAAAGTCATCACAATAAACTTCGATTGGCCTGAATCGGTGGCTGCAGCGGGATCTGAACGAAATTCAGCCAGTTAACGTGTTTTACTTTTGTTTGAATAATGACAAAACTTTATTTCAAATACCAAAAATATGCTAGTATAGCATAATGTTACATTAACATATTAAAATTCTTATTAGGTTATTATGCTGCTTTATTAATTTTTTTTTAAATAAATAAATGTTTAATTAGTTTTTTAACTAATTACACATGTATTTATTTTTAAAAAATTAAGAGTAGTTTTCCGCCATTAATGACATGTCTGAGAAATTCTTATTAGTATAAATCATACGATTCTGGATCAATAAGTCTTATTGATGTACATGATAAGGTGATATTGTAAACGCTATCTAGTATTCATAGAGAGAGAGAGAGAGAAAGAGAGAGAGAGAGCGAGAGAGAGAGAGAGAGTGTGTGTGTGTGTGTGTGTGTGTGTGTGTGTGTGTGTGTGTGTGTGTGTGTGTGTGTGTGTGCTCTTGAATGATTTACACACATTTTCAATTCATAAGTTCAAAAGGCATAATTACTTTTTTAGCTGTGGTGTGGAATTGGAATATTAAACTTTCAAAATAGACAAGTAGACACAACAAAGAGCTGTGATTAATTTATTCTTTTTAAATAAAAGATAAACATAAATCTTTGTCATTTTATCTGGCCGGATTTCCATTCACTGTAACATTCTAGTCCCAAACAAAGTATGACGTTCGAATAAAGAAAACAATGTTCAGTTAAAATTTGATAATAACCGCTACAAGGAATTCACGTTTACTCCCCAACTGTCGATGATATGATTCATCCGCTAAGGGCGTTGGTTCTTTAAACCAGTTTATAAAATTGCAGTGTGGATTTATCTCAAAAGAAATATGGGTGTTGGACAGTTGCGATAGAGCAACATTAATATTTCATGAGCATTTAATAATTAATCAAATATGCTTTCAATCAATGATGTGTTAGATATAATTCTCAATTTGTAAGCCTTGTTTGGAGCCTATTGTTTTCTATAAATTTTGATTGAAACAGTGATTTCGTCAGTAACGTACACAGGGTCATTTATACAGGTGAAGAGAAAAAATAAAAGAGGAGTAGTATGAACGCTAGAAAAGGACACGAAGAAATGTGTTTTGGGATACTGTCAACTTTCTGGAAGAATTCTTTTAGTTAAACTGAAAATCATAAAGCACGAAAGAAGAAACTGATAACTTTTACAGTTCACTGGATAACGTCAAGACTCAATGTAAATCACAGGAAATTACCATCATCATTGGAGAAATTACCATCATCATGGGAGAACAAGGTCAGAGCGAGAATGCGGAATAGTTGGCAAGTTCGGACAGCAAGGGAATTGATATTTGGTTGGAGATTGATGAGTTTTATTTGTACTTCACATCGCTCTTCCATGTTCGGTTTACGTAGTTAAAAGCACTTCGGCTGTATACGAACTTTCAAATGCAAGTAAAAATGCATTAAACTTAAGTTATTTCTTAGATGTAATTATCTTGCTACAATAGTAACAATATTAATGAATTCCTCTAAATAAGATCCAATGTTTGTTTTTCCATTCCAAAATCCAAACAGTTACACGCATTTTCTCTTTTTATACAAACCATGCAATAAAGTTTTCCTTTATTTTTTATTTTTTTTACCTTTGTTATATCTCCAGATCACAGCCATATAAGAGGATTTACATTACGTAGCAGTTCAGCTCTCTGTCTCCAACAAAATTTTCCTATTTCTTAGCACTTTGCATAGCTGCATTCCCTGCTATTCCAATGTGCGTTCAGATTTCGGTGTCGCATTTTCTCTCATTTGTTGAAACACTTCTCAGTTATTTAAACCTCTCTTCTTGTTTGATTTTAAAATCTCCAATTCGCAGTTCCCATCTTCTGTTTTTTTTTTGTTGTTTTTTCTTGCGGACAATCATACAATTTATGTTTAGTCTTTCTTTCCCACTTTCTTTTACTACCTTGTCTATGAGGTCCTGTAGTTTTCCTTCTGTGCCTGCCATCAACACAGTGTCAGCTGCGTATCTGACATTAAGATTGCACCCATTTATAACTCCTGGTAGAGCCCAGAGCCGACACCCACCGAAACTGTAATATTTCAGTACATATTCATTATTTACTTTTATAATGAATAGTTGGTTTGTTTTTTTTTATCTAAAATTAATCTGAGAAAATGTTAGTTTTTTTGTAATAACCAATATTTTCATGACTAAATTTTACATTTCCATAAAGATTAATCGCCGATACATTTCCGCTGAAAAAATAAGTTTTACAAAGATTCCAACGCAACACAAACGGGATCGTCTTATAAGTTTGTTTTAAAAACAGTATTTCAGTTTTCGGGAAAATGTTTCATGTGTTGAAATCTTTGAACATTTTTATTTTTGAAGCGTTCATTTTCTCGGATTTATCTATCTAAAAATGTAAAATATAGGGACTAGAAATTTTATTTTAATTACTAGCCATGGACTTCTGGTTAGTATTAGTAAAAAAAAAAAAATCAGAGATCCTCCTTAGTGGATGATCTCGGAATAAAAAATAATTTTACCGAGATATATTACCCTATTAATTGATTTAAAAGAAATGTTCAGAAAGAAAATTACAATTTAAAAAAATAAGCGCTACTGAAATTAGCACTTCTGTCCCCCACCTTTACCAGTAGGTATGGGGCCCCAACGCGATTGAGTGGTTCGGGGTAGTAAGCACTGGCACTGTCGATTATTATAGCTGATGATTGACAATATAATTTAGGAAGAAAAAAAGTAAAAAGCACAAAAACTCTAATGAAACTAGCTTGATTATATTTAAAAAATGAAAAGAAAATATTTAGTGAAATATGTAAAAAAATAAAAATTAATAAGTTTGAAAATGCGACGATGATGGTTGGTCAGTCATAGAATTTGACACGAAATCAACGCAGTTCATGAGACCGGATCCTCGCTATCTGGAGAAACATCTCTTAAAAACAGGACATTATTTCTGAATTCTGCCTCCGTAGTTTTTCTGGAAACTTTTTTTAATACATTTTTTGGCATATTAAAAAATTATTGTAAAAATAGAAATGCTTCACAGATTGTAATAAACTTTCAAATTTAGAATCTGTAAAAATAGATCTTTTAATAAGAGCATTTTCAGAGATACTCATACTCAAACATAATTTTAAAATATTTAACAACTTTATCACATTTCGTATTTAAAATTGAAAATAAAAGAAAACAATTCTTGTAAAAATTCATTTTTCACCAAAAAAATATTTTGGTTTCAATATTTTGCTCTTAATATATATTATTCATAAAAGCCATTAAAAGCTTTTTATTAATTAAATAATGTCTTAGTTTTATTGGGTTTTGTATTTTACAATTCAGAACTAAAGTTTGGGTAGAAACGCTACTCGATTCTTCAAAGTCTTCTACATTTAATTAAAAAATTACAAAAATACACGTATTCGAGTTTTCCTGTTTTTATAAAATTAAATGTGGGTGGGGAGGCAACAGAAGTAAAAAAAAATATTTTTACTTTATAAAAAACAAACATTTCTAAAATAATTTCATTCATTTTTTAATAAGTTCTGAAAGTTTCATTAAAATCCGACAATTATTTGATTTTTGTAAGAATTTCCAAAGTAATGTGATTTTCAACTGAAAAAAATGCTAAAAAACTAATGCTAAATATTACGCGACCGCTGACGTAAAAAAAAAAATCAAGATTTCCAACCAAAATTTCAAACGTGCTAGAAAGGAATAAAAAAAATTTTTTAAAAAAATTTAAAAATACTTTGGTTTTGACTCCTAGTAATAACAAACTTTTTCACGATAAAACTTTATTTTTATTAAGTTTGGGACCTATTTTCATCATGCTATACTGTTTTTTCGGCGAATTATTGAAATACCTAATGCGTGCATGGTAGTCATTTTCTTAGTCTCACTCCATTATATAACTCAGGTTTTCCCTAAGTTTCTTAGACCTGGTGAGCAATGGGCCTGATACTACAGCGCTAGCCCATAACATGTAGGCTGGAGGTTTGAATTCAGTTTTGTCTTTCTCACAGATTGGCTGCCTTGCCGAGTCGGGACTTCCCAATATACTATACAATTTTAATCTGTGCTGGCAAAAGCGATCTAATCATGCTTTGCCCAAGGCTATTAGTGCGATGTGAATGCAAAACCTTGGCCGGAATTCGAACTCGGCGTACCGATTTCAATTTCCACATCGATTACCGTTATGTCACACTGCGCGCGTACACACACAAACGCATATATATTATTACTTAAACGTTAAATAAATATACTGTTTAATAAGTAAACGGAGCGTCTACTCAAATAAAAATAACGTTTAAATAATATATATATATATATATATATATATATATATATATGTACGTATACGAGGGGAACTGGCAAGTTCTCGACACGAACCATTTTTCAAAGAAAAAGGGAGACATTATATGCAGTGATGAACATTTTAAAAATCTTTTTTTCTTTGTTGTTTTCATTATTTTTCTCTCCTTAAGAGAACAGGAACATAAAAGGACTATGTGCATATGCAGGGGACATCTGCTATAGACCGATGGTTAAAAAACACTAGACTGGAGTACCATTTGCAAATTTAATGTGTTCGATCCTTAAGGGGCTCTTTAATATTTATTTTATAAAATACAAAAATGTAGCACAAGGCCAAAAGTGTGGATGGGGAAAAGATGGTCTTAATCTGTCTGATAATTAAACTTAAACTAGCCACAATTACTGACCCAAACATACCACTGTGTTGCTTGCACCAAAATAACACATTCTTATTTACCATTCTTACTACATCCACCATAATACCTCAAAGTCTCTATGAAGTCCTAACTAGTTCCCATATGTACAATTTGTCTGCAGGAGCTGGGAGGGGGATAAAAATAACAATATTTAAAACTGAAATCCCAATGAATATTTACAATGATTACAATTTATACACAAGAAACTAAACAAAATAGTTTTAGTAATAAAATAAACATAATCCTTAATTGCGGTAGAAACATCAGTTAACTGGATGAAATTAATGCGGGACTTAAATAATTCCCTAATTGGCTCGTCTAAAGATTAACAGACATTTACATAAAAACATCATTGAATGAATGGATGAATTTTAAACTTATTTTAAATTTTGTATTCAGATAAGAATTTAATATTTAAATTTTTTTTTCTTTTTTCTTGGTATGAAGCGTATTAAAATAATTATGTTTGAATATAAAGCATTAATGTATCTATATCTATCTTTGCACGCATGTAAATGTGCATGACTGGGTGCTAAAAAGGAGTTATAAACTGGTGAAACGTTAAGTAGGCAGGATTATATAGAAATGACAGCTCCAATCTGCATGTAGGTAAGTAGATTGATATATTGTTCCGCTTCTTTGTCCATTTATAAAGATTATTTATTGTTTGATTTTGTAGCGTTTTACCTGTCTCGTCTTAAAATTAAAAAAATGTCTAAATAAATCCAAATATATTTTCTTTATGTTCGTACCATTTGTCAAATATAATGCGACAGGCAAATCCTTTGTTATCAATTTACGATGTAATAGTAAGCCTGGGAAAAATCTGGTATCCTGTCAATCTTTTGTTAACGAGTTTTACAATAAAGAGAAAAAAACAGATTTATAAGCATTATTAACAATCTATTTCCGATATTGTGCTTCATTTTGAAATAGCTTATAATACATTTTAAGTTTAGCAAACTTCCAGCTGCATTAAATAAAAAAGATGAAATTGTTTTCTTATAAGTTGGGTGTATAGAAAAATATTTTTGTGTGAATATTTAATGAGAAAAATGTAATTTGAGGTATGTCAAAGCTTTGGTGCTGTCCTTCATAATGTTAGTCATTAACTTTATTTTATGTTCTTTTCCATATGCGCTGCTTGCACCCCTATTATTAATAGTGATTTTCCAAGCGTATCTTTGATGTGGCACAAGACCGAAAGTAAGGTTCACTCAGTGATGATTGAACTCACTACTCAGTTGTAATTGTTCTAGCGAGACAATCTTGCTAACCTCGAGGTGCCCCCTATTATTAATAGTAGTGCTGGTCAAACACTTTAAGAACGAATAGAAAATTCGTATTAAAAAAAAAAAACACAACACAATATAAAAAACGAACATGGCATTTAAACAACAAATCTTACATTCCCAAAACTTGAACAGTGGCCCGTGTGGAGGTAACGATTTTTACGCTATAGAACCGTTTTTAAATGGAAAAAGGCTGCCCTGGATGTTCAAATCCGTGCACTCGTATACTGTATGGGGACCAGAGCTCGAGTAAATATATGGATCCTTCAACATTGATACAGACGATGACCAATCAGAAGACTCCTTTTAAGAATATCATTCAAAACTTCAATCATTTTAATCTAAAAGTCAACATTATACACGAAAGGGTCGCGTGTTTCACCATCGAAACCAACAATCTGGGGATAATATAGAAAGCAGTAAGAGTGGGTGTCTGCCCCAAAGGAACACGCCAACTTTCCGGAGAAGAAATCGAAACGGGATCACCTTGTGGTTGATCTTAGTCAGGGATTTGTCAGGAAAACTCCAACTTGACTTCCCACTGAAAGGAGCTATAACAATTGCCTGTCAACATGAACAAGTAATATACACATGGGGGAAACCGCAGTTGATAAAAAAAACAAATAGATGAAACAGAATGTCGGGCTCTACGTCAACCCTCTCCTAATAACGGTAGCTGAAAAAAATTGGGGAAACAAATGCAAGTGCAATCGGAAATGCTACATGAAAATTGACTGTTCAGCTAACGGAAAGTCATAACTTAGACCAACTCCTTTACCTGAATACCCATTTAAAATGGTTGCCGTAGACTTGTGTGAAGTAAGAGGTGTACTGGTGGACTATTTCTCTCGATATTTAGAAATAGGACTACCGAACAATAACACAACTAGTTCTATTGGGAGTCTGAAAAATATATTCACTCGGCAGGGTATTCCAATGACATTAGTAACTGGCAACGGCCGACAGGTTATGTCAACTGACTTCAGCAAAGCCTGGAATTTTCACACGTCACCAGCAGTCCATACTTTCCTGAAGCAAATGGAAAGGTGGTAAGGGCGGCACAGACTGCTACAGGACTCGTTTTTGGCTCTACTTGTATACGGAGCCACGACATCCTCATCCACTGGAGTCCACTCAAACTTGCTTTTGGGTGCCAACTGCAGATAAGAGTCTCTGTTGCCGTTCAACCGTGACCCGCAGTTAACTAATAACAGTTTAATTTGCTGGAACAACGCCAGGGCGAAGAATGGCTACAAAATTATTAACGTGCATCACAGAGCACGCAACCTACCGAGATTTAAACTTGGCGTTATCGTCCTTCAGAAGTTTGATCACGGGCGTCACTGGTCAAAAAACAACGGTACTATTGGGCTAGGTTGCACCTCACTCCTTTTTTATGAAGACCCCAAATGGTGTACAACCCAAGGGAAACCGGAAACCCATTCAACTGTACTGTGGTGTGTTCAATCTTTAGATTAACCTCAGTGAGTCAATAGACCGCTTGCTTCCAACATTCAAACATCCCAATCGTATCTATTCCAAACTTCACTTTCTCTCGTCGACCATGGCCTAACCGCAACTAAGTCCTCTCTAAGATTTCCCTATTGTTGTATTTTCAAGTCAGTGTTAATTTCAAAGTTTTAGTGGGGAAAAAATGACTGGTAAAGATTGTTGAAGATGAACATTACCTTTAATACAGAAGAATACACAAAAATTGCAAAAAATAACACTGGTGGATTGGAAATTATCAAAATGTCAAGTGGTACGCAGACATAATTGTTACCCCGTCCAAGATTTCTCAAGAGCGATAACTTTTTTTTCTTTGTATTGTTGGGTTGGAAACCTTGTCTAGAAAGATGAAGTTTTGAGATTTCGTATGACTCTAATAAATATATAGACTTAAATTTATTGGCTTTTTTTTTTTTTTTTTTTTTTGGCAACAGTTTAATTCATATTTACCGGCCTGTTCACTCGAGGGTCTTCGTATAAAAAATATCCCCTCCTATTTTTAACACTTAAAATTCTCAATGCACAGTTCGGGAGATGTAATTCACACTATTTACAAAATCAGGGCGTCTAACTCAAATACGTGTATCCACTAAGAATTATAAGCAATGTTGGAATAAAATGTTCTTAAAAATCCATTAATTCCTTAAAAATTTAATTTTTACAAATGTTTTCAAGAATTTCGATGACTTATGCATTTTTGTCATAAAAACATTGTAGAAAACTGCTCTATAATTGAACGCACATTTGAGTTGTCGTCATATATTACTGTCACGTCTTATATATAGAGATTCTTGGCAAAATCCAAAGAATCTGCAGCGTTATTGTGTAACGCCGATCCTCTCGCACGATGTCAGCTGTAACGCGATCTCTGGTCCGAGGCGTCCATATGACACCCCACTGGCCCGACGTCATCCACAAGACCGGCGATCGCTCCTGTATGGTCCAGTATTATAGGTTAGACCTAAGTCTCCGGTTTCAAATGTCGATTCGATTCCACTCACCAGCCACGTTGTGATTTTGATCCTGGCGAGTAGTTATCAGGTCGTAGAATTCCGAAAGCTCTCCGTTGGTCTACCTGCAAGCTTGTTGGGTGAGAATCAGGTTAACAGCAAATAAATATGGCTAGTCGGTCCGATTTTAGAGGGACAAAAGTTTTATATATGTATACAGGGTGACCCAAAAAAAAACGGGAAATTTTGAAGTGCGTATTGCCAGACATGAGCAAGTGGCAACACTGCGAGACAGTGACCTTGAGCAAGTAAACATTTCACCATTTTAGTAACGAGAATGAAATCCACAGTATCCCAGCTGAGATATTGCAGCAATCAATGAGGAATCTCAACAGCAGATTTCAAGAATGCATTCGTACAGGAGGACGCCATCTACAGGACGTAATTTTTAAAAAATGAAAATTCCATCTTTGTTTCTTAAATGGCATGTTTTAAGGTTTCAATTACTATGAATTAAATATTTTTCTTCCATCACTCTTGGTTTTATTGGATTTTTAAAAAGTTCCCGTTTTTTGGGGTCACACTATATATACATATATATATATATATATATATATAAGACATTTTTATGTTTATACATTCTTTTTATACATACAAATATTTAAGCAAATGCTCTGTTTATAATAAACAGTATTAAACAACATTTACCGGCCTGAATATCCGATAAATTTTCATAGACATTCAGTCCGGTAAATGTTGTTTAATACTGTTTATTATAAACAGCGCATTTACTTAAATATTTGTATCTATAAAAAGAATGTATAAACATAAAAATGTCTTAAAATAATCTTGTTCAGTCATTAAAGCAATAATTTTGCTTTACGGAGATCATTTTTAGAAAGTCGCATTAGGGAAGAGAAATTCTGTTTTGAATAAAGTGTTGCACTAGCCATCGAGACTGTTGCTTGTATAAATATTATAATCCAGATTACAGACTTAGTGATTGTAGTATTTGCTGTTTCAGTCCACTAATCAGTGATGAACTGGCTCACTAGTGGTATGAGATCAAATTCTGGAGGGTATATATTGATTGGACTACCGCCGCAAACAAAACCTTACATGAGTTTTTTTTTTAAATTAAAAAAAAATCAAGACTAAATACTTTCATAACACTGGCCCACACGTATTTTGGTGCAAGCCAACTTACATATTCTTAGCTAATTTTGGGACGCTGAGTTCAGAAACCGAGTCCATTTTTACTTGTTACCTCTACAGATCTTGAGTATATTTATACCAAATTTATCACAATTTTCAAATTCATTCTTAATGACTGCTGTAAAAAACATGAATGTAATTGAATTGCTCAAACACCTGTTATCATGTATTGCTCTGTTATGAATGGAAACCATATACAGACATTGGATATAATCATTTTATATATCAAATATTTCCGATATAAACTTAATTTTGTCAGTAATATAATTTAATTTGGGTGACGTTAATGATGATCAAGGTGAAGGATTCTACAATGACATAAAAGTTATGGAAGAGAGCTATCGAGGAAGATGGCACAAACGAATGATAGCTAGCTACTACTGGAAGTTAAAATGGGACAAATTCAAGAAAATCGAATAAGCGAAATTTCTTACCATAACTACCCATTGCTCTCAATATTCGAATTTTATTCACTTCTTGCGTTATATTTATTTCATGTTTCGGAAGTTGTTTTATTTCACACTGATTGTATTTAAGCTTCAAATGAGCATTTCCTTTTTATTTCACATTTACAGTGATCTAACCCAATCATGACCATTTTTTGCATAGGATATGATATTCTAAAGCAGGAAAAATAAAGCTAATGGTGGACAATGGATGTTATTCTTGGGTCCGGCAGTCCAAAATTGATCTAAATTAGCCAAAACACCCTGTGCACCATTTTAAAAAGAATTAAGCCTGTGTAATGGTTAATGTTTCATCTGGAAACATTGCCAACTATTCGTTTAAATGATGGAAAGATTGCAATTGTTGATGTTCGGAGTCAGATTACTGGGAGAAAATAAGTGATTTTAAACTGGACACCATGTAATCAGTCCCAAGCTTTTATGACATTCATATAGTATCAATGATTACACTGATTTAGTGACAGATCCAAGGACCAAGGGTAAAGAAATCTATATCTTTAAGTAAAGAGATAAAACGTAATCAAATTGTTTAGAATATTTTTGTTCATATGAACATGAAGACAACTGCCAAATACTTTTAAAATTTGACTGGTATGCAAATGGTGAAACATCACGGTTCTGTTACTATAAAAGACACATTTGGTCATGTAACGAAATATTTCTACGCAACGGAGCAAATCATGGGCAACTAAAGTAAATATGGCTAAGTGGAATTCATTTGAAGGTAGTTACAGAAGAATGGAGTAACATCAGTTGTAAGCTTTCCAAAAACTAAAAGTATTAAAAAACGGGAAAATTTCGTTAGAAACAAAGTGCCGAACTTCTATGTAATTTCCATCTTCCTATATGGCAGTGAATCCTAGATAGTTTCTTCACAAATGAAGAGAAAACTTGAGGCAACAGAGACGTAGTTCGTCAGATACTGAAAATACTCTGGACGGAGCAAGTTAGCAACGAGGAAGTTTTTAAAAAAAATAGAAACAAAAAGTACACTTACATTTAGAATAAGAGCCTGTTGAAATTTCTTGGATACATCATGGAGGAAGGTTTTGATAATTTAATATTCACATAACATATTAAAGGAAAGAGGCCGAGGGAAACAGTGAGTAACCTACCTAACGAGCTTGTATAAATGGGTGAGTGAACAAGGACTGGAAAGAATAGTAAGGAGGCAAACATTACTTAGAACTACAAAAGATAGAAATTTGTGGTGAGCCATGATCACCTGCATCCTGAAGACACGGCACATAAAAGAATATTAACCTACACAGGTATCTGTTACCAAGTTTATAGGATCCTTTTATAAGATTTTATAAAAGGCACACTCTTAAAACCCATATTTCTGGTGATTTACAAGTCATTTTTATGCAATTTATTTCATACAAACATTAGTGAGGAAACATGAAATTGAGAAGTATGGTTTTCGTAAGTGTTGCAATGATTTAGTATAAATTTGATCTTGGATTTTGTCTGTCTTTTCAGTTAAGATATGTGTACATAAATTATCATATGACGTGATGGTAAAAGCGGTCACACTCAGAAAGTAAATGTTTCAGGAAGTAAATACAATTAAAAAATCATATTTATATCACGTCTGACAGAAAATATTAATTGTGTTTTATAAGCTTTTCTTTATACACTTGTTATCGTCTTTCAAATGCCAATGTTCAGATCAACTTGATAAAGTCTTAAAAATAGTGCTGACAGTTAATGCAAAATAAGTTAAATTATAGCCACTTTGTCTTTAACCACTATTTTTATAGTTCCAAACAGTTCTTAATTTTTTTTTTCATTTTTATTGGTTGTCTTTAAAAAATAGATTTGAAGAGATAATAATGAAAGTTGGCCAATGAGGCCTATATTTTATTAAGAGAATGAAACTGAGGGGAAAAAAGAAAAACAGATAAGGTATGAGCGAAAGAACGAGTTTGAGAAATACTAAACCTAAAATGCTAAAATGAATTAACTACACGAAAACAAAAATGGGTGTAGCACTGGACTAGAGAGTGATGCTTTCCAAAAGCTAAGTAAAGTGCTGAGAAACAAACATTTCGTTAGAAACAAAGAAAAATATACTGGATTGCTCTGATATCTATTCTCTTATATGGTAGTGAACGCTTGACCATTTCCTCACAGATGGAGAGAAAATTGGAGGCAACAGAAATGTGGTTCTACAGAAGGATACTGAGAATTCCATAGACGGGACGAGTGAACAACGAAGTCTTAAAGAAAATGGTAACAAAAAAACATACTCAGAATCAGGAATAGACAGCTGAAATTTCTTGGTCCCAAAATAAGGAAGGAAGGCTTGAAAAACTTAACCCTCACAGGGCATATTGAGGGTAAAAGAGATAGGTAGGTGGATCGCTACCTTCACGTGACAAACTTTTGTGAATGACAAAACGGTGAACGGGAGCCTTGGTAAATGGAGAAAAATTGCTAAGGGCCACAAAGCATAGAAAGTTTGGGCGTCGTGGTTGCTCATGTCCTGAATGGACGCGGTACATAGAAGAAAAAAAGTCCTAGTCTTTTATGAGTATTGTCAAAAATACTTTGAAATTTTTGACTAGGAGTTCATTCTTCACTGAATGCACCAGAAATCTGACCTTGTGCCATAGATGATGTCATTCCATAGTGTGACGTCCTATACATATGGCAGCCGCTGATCCAGGGTCTTGTCCTGGTAGCGGCGCCACTTAAGACGCTGACCCCGAGTGGGTGGTGTGATTCTGCAATCACGACACCGTATGTGAGTCAGTCTAACACTGGGACACCCGCTGAAGTCCTGATCGCGACGACAGATGTGACACTCTAACCCTGCTGGTTACCACGGCATCGGATGTGAGATTCTAACTCTTATCTTGGTCGCGATTGATGTCTTGTTAGATACAGCATCAGCCTTGTCGTTCTCAGCTCGCCTCCAACGCCTGGTTACCGAAGCAACTACTTTGATCTCGGTCCAACCTACCCACGTTGTGATTTGATCTTAGGTTGACGAGATCAATCAGGCGTCGGGCCGTAGTGCGAGCCGAATCCGGGTCAAGGGTGATGCTGCACAAATGAATATAGAAGAAAAATAAAGGAACAATTCAAGGAGTTCAAATGTTGTTAAGGACTAACAATTTACTTTCTATCTGTTTAAAAGAAACAAATAATGTCGCTCAGTATGTCTTTCGATCTATCTATTGCTTTAAGTAATTCCCGTTATTAATTTCTGTGATTAATTAATTAATCAATTAACCACCGTAACTAAATAGTGTCACAATAGTTATCTGCTCATGAAGCACTGAATTCATTATGGTTATAAGACCACATCCTGAAGGGACACGGCACATAGAAGTAAATGATTACTATTAATGTTCATAGTATTTAAATTTGAAATGTTCGAAAATGAAATGTCACTTATCTGTATGTTCATTAATTTTAAACGCTTATTTTTTATTAATCCTATATCCTTTCAGATTGTAGGCATTCATGGCTCTCCATAGTTTTCTTTTCATTATTATCTGTGAAGAACCATAACTTTTGGGGAAAAATAGTGGAAACCTTTGCTTTTGATATATCGCTTCTTTTCCGCTCCCCGTAGGTTTTGATGTATGGATTCCTTTTCTCTCGTTGATTTTGATATATAGGCTGTTTCTCTATCCGAAACGACTCTAAATTATGTGAATACAAATGAGAGCCTCGGGTAATCCTCCCCAACACCTACAACCACTGAAATCTGATTGGCGGCAAAATGTAAAAAATAACCGCAGAGATCCTGCTTTCATTCTATTTAAGAAAGAATGAGCATTACTACTACAATTATTTGCACAATAACTATCATTTATACATGCATTGTTATGATGATATGGTACTAAATATTTTTGATGAAATGCTTGGAGATTTGTGCCAGTTATTATATTGGATCTACTACTAATGTCATACCGAGGGTCGTATTAAATCTGATGGTCGAGCTTTAGATTCTAGTGGACTTCATCGAGTAGCTGTTACCGTCAGACGGTTATATGGGCAACAAAGATGATGGTAGCAGTATGGGAAATGGGTTCGTGTGTTTTAGCAAGAAACAAAGACATTGTTGGCGAGAAGAGAAATAAGACGAAATTTGAAAAATTAATTATATTGTTAAAGCTACAAACTTCTTTTATGTGCCGTGTTCCTTCAGGGCGTAGGTGATCACGACTCTGCACATCTTCCTGTCCCTTGTAGCTCTTAATAAGTTTTGTCTTTTTGTTATTTTTCTCAAACTGTGTTCTACCATCCATTTATTCAAGCTCATCAAGTATGTTTCACGCAGATTTCCTCTGTCCCTCTTTCCCTCAATCTGTCCTGTGAGTATCAGGTTTTCCAAGTCCTCCTTCCTCATTAATTGCCACAGAGATTTCAACTGCCGCTTCCTGATGTTAAATATAAGTTACATTTTTGTTTCCATTTTCTCTAAAACCTCGTCGTGGCTCACATAGTCGGTCCTCGGCATCTTTCCACATTTTTGTTGCTTCAAGTCTCTTCTCTATCTTTGAAGAGTTTGTCCAGCATTCGCTGCCATACAGGAGGACAGCTATCACATAACAGTTCAGTACTCTTTTCTTTGTTTCTAACAAAATTTGTCTGTCACTTAATGCTCTGCTTAGCTTTTGGAATGCATCTTTGGCCATTCCAATACGTCTTCGGATCTCAGTCTCAACATTTCGTTCTGTTAGATACTTCCCAGATATTTAAATCTCTGTACTTGTTTGATTTTAGTATCCTTGATTTGTAATTTGCATTTTGGGCTTATCCTTCTACTGATAACTATGCATTCTGTCTTCTTGTAGTTTATACTTAGTCCTTTCTTCTCGCTTTCTTTCGCTACCGTCTGCAGGAGCTTTCCGTATTTGCTCTCAACACTGTTGTCATCTGCATATATTATATTAAGCTTGTGACCGCCAATAATGAATCCTGGTAGGACTTCTAATTCTCTCACCTATACAGCAAGGCTGTATAGGTTAAATAAATCCGGTGAGAAGAAAGACACATCCTTGTCTTACACTCTTTTTATTTTTGTATATCGGTTGAACTCATTTTCTGTTCGTATGCAGGCGGTTTGCTGCCAGTATAGATTCTTGATTATTTTAATGTCTTTCTCGGACAATGGAACAAGGAATACGGTATTTATGCTCAGAATATTATCAGATAGAGCAATACAAATACAGAAAACTACAGTTAAGCAAAATAAAAGTGGCTTAAGAAATGCCTTATGAAGGTCAATCTCTTTTTGTTGATAGATGGGTATGATTAATTGACGTTCGCGGCCACGGTTTAGTCATTTGATGTCTGCGCCCAGTGTAGTATTGGTAGAAAAGAGTATGATGCCGTGGTGAACTCCGTGTGAAAATGTGAACAACTGTCTGTTGTTGTGAATTTGGCCGGCTTTATACCTTGTATCTGGGGCTCAACTCGGAATTCTGTTTTTGCATTTTGATTTAGGCGGTATTGCCGGTGATTAGATGATTAATTTAAATTTTAAATTTATCTTTTTGTGAATCAGAAGCGGTGTTTGGAGTCATGTACAGAAGGCGATTTTTTATTTGTGATTTTGCCATTGTGGTGTTCACATCTGGTTGATGGTGAGTTTAATATAGTGGAAATCAGAGAGAGATTTGTTGGATTTGAAGCATAATATAACAGCATTATTGTGAAAATTTTATTTTCATATGAAATAATTTAACTAAACTTATGGAGACATTTTATTAAAGATATAGAGCAAACCGAATGTGACAGTGTAGGCTCAATTTTCATTATTTATTTTACTTTGGGAATTTAATATATACAAGCTGGATCCGTAGAAATTCCATGGGTGTTAATAACTAAGATTATCGATTATTTCCTATTTCAGTTGTTCTCTCAATCTTCACTTGTCTCTTCTCGTTTTTCCCTTGTCCCTTCCAATCTTTGTTAACCGTCCACGATTTTATCTAAGTGTTATGCAAACTGTCACTGTTCCAAGGGCGGGGGCACAACAGGAATATCTTAAGCTCTCACAAGCGTGCTATCTCATATTCCAAATCTTGAAAACTTTCCTCCTTTTCTTAACTACCCTTACGTACCACTATATCGATAATCCAACACTTCTAGGAAGAAATGATGTCTGGTCTTCTTTCTTTCTTTCTTCTTATTATTATTCCGGACATTTACATTTTCATACCAGATGTCGGTGGTCATAGTTCAAGATCAAGTCAGAGAAAGTCTTCAAAAATCTCCATCACCTTCCCAGTATCTTCGCAGGCCTGAGCAACGCCATCGTTTCTACTCTCCACATTTCCACTTATACCTCATGTAATGTTGATTCCAGTCCTTGTTGCTGTTTTTCATTTCATTTTAATCTATTTAATTCTCTCTTTGTATAAGAGTCACATAGATCCCTACACGTTTACGTGAATAAACAATAAGGATAAAAATATTTTTAAATAACCTGTCAATTCTTGTTTAATGCTTGTTATGTTAAACAAATAATATTGATTACGACCTAAAAGTGTTTTACGAAGCTACTTTAGTCTCTGATCCTGCTGTTGAGATTTATGATCTCAAAAAGTTGTCAAAAATACTACAGAATCTGCTAACAACAATAACAAAATGTTCAAAGTCTCACAATGTTCGTTTATTTGTTTCAACTCATAATAGCCACGTTTTTAAGGAATAAACAAATTCGTATTATTGTTATTTATGTTCGTCTAAATGTCTATGCACCTTGCTGTATTGAAAAAGGCAAAGATAATTAATATAAGATTGCCTGTTGTAAATTGAATATTTATTTTAAATCTAACATAGACAGAGAGGAAGGTACGAATAATGAACTCAGCGCACCCAGTTCAAATTCCATTCGATCCTGTTTGGTTCACTTCGCGTTAATGCCTTTGGAAAAGACATGGATCCCATTTCCTCCAGCTATGGGTTAAATAACAAGGGATACTGAGTTTTCTTGTCTTAAGGTGGCAACTAGTCTACGAGAGAAAAAATCAAAACAAGCTTCCGTCCTGCTGACTTGCCCAGGACACATCACTGCTGCTTTGGCTGCAGTTCGTGTGTCCTTGTGACCCCTCGGTACTCGAACAGAACCGAGACAGAGAGAGAAAAATAGACAAACAAACAGAAAAGAGGTGGAGGAATGATGGAGAAGTGAGAATAGTAAGAGAAAAAGAAGCGTATTTACTCACGTGACTTTGCCGTAAAAAAAAAAAATCGCCAACGGATCAAAACATCATTTTTTTTTCTCTCTAGCATTGAAGTGTTGACCAGTTTCGCAGGTTGTAACCAAGAAAATGTTTTATGTTGGTAGGCTTTTTAATCATTCTGAAATAAGTGTTTCTGAAGTTTCTCTCACTGATATCACCTTGACTGAACTTGCGAGAGCATGTTTTGTTTGTACTGTGAAAATAGTTTCTGCTCGTACTTGTGTGGCTAGCTGAACAACAACGCAAAAAAAAACATAATATAGTTTTTAAATATTCCAAATGTGTACGCTTACGGAAGAAAGTATTGTACGTGTATGTGTGCGTACACGCTCGCGTTCACGTACACAATTTATATTTGCGTTTATAAAATACAGGTGGTTGGGTACTGTGTATGCTCATGTACGTGTGACGATTGTCCTCTAAACGGAACTTATAGGTACCTCCACCGATCCCGGTTCAGTTAGCTTGTAGTTACCATAAAACCAATTAAGGTGACATTTACGGAAGTTGAGTGGGAGGTAAAGAAATAAAAGGATCCCCCCCACACACACACACACGAAAATATCACACCACTAAAACGATTTAAAGGCAAGAAAAGGCACCTGCTAAATGCATAAAATGTTTCCGAAAGAGAGCTTCAAGTGCGGGATTAGCGATAACGGTGATCTCAAGCTAACACAAGTTTCCGTGGAAATAAGCAAGCGAAAAAGAGATTTGGCACCTATTATAGGCCTTATATCAGGTATATATGTATATAGTGAAGTGCCCACCGAATTCTCAAGTGGTTTTTATTCAATGGAAAGGACTGTTTACTTATAGAATTTGATATTGCTTATGTAGATGATTAAGGAATGTTATGAAAGGAAATGTCGTGGTTTAGTTAAGCTTCCCAATGTTACTGCGAAAATTTATGAAGGAAGTTGTCGCCAATCTATTTTACACAAACCTACTGGTTAAGGTCTGTAAAAACAGTTTATGTTAAATGCAGTTACTGCCAAAAAAGCGACACCTAAGCGATATTTAAAAAATGAAAAATCTTTCTTGGGGCTTTTATTTTAGTTTTAATTCCAAGCTGATAGATTAAATTTAATATTCCCAATAGACCCAATACTTTGCTGTATTTCAAACAGAATTTAAATTTATTGGATTTTTTTCTGGTTATGAGTAAAATCGTTAAAATTGTTTATATTGATAAATCTATCAACACAAGATAATTCTCTTTATAATAAAAAAAATAAAATATACTTTTCTGAAACTTTATCCTCAGTTTTCCAACCACTATGTAACCAAATTCACAAACCAACGCTTTTACCTACAAGGCCATTATCCCGTAGGACAATTGTTAGAGTAAACTTAAGCCTTTAAACCTAACCTTCATTGCTGATGAGGCAGCTGCTGCTGACTATCAAGTTTTGACTTTTGCTTCTGCCAATGTTTTGATTACTGTTGTTGCGGTTTAAGACTTGCTGTTATTTGACTTTCTTACTTTATTAGCGGCTTCCATATTGTATTTATTTATATGCTATGCCTACTAAAAAGGATATCATAGCCTAGTATATACGCTGATACTTTCGGGCGTCTAACTCTCCAGTGTTCTTCCATGTTCAGTCACTTTATTCAACAGGAGTTGATGGCTACTTCTTTCCCTCCATACATGATCAGCCATACCCGATTTCATTGTCCTATCTCTCACTACTGCCTTTCGATGTTCCTCCAGCCTTAGTTTTAGGGGGCGGCATATTTCATCTATATATAAAATAAGTGACATACTGGTTGTGAATTCAATCCCTGGGTCGGGCAGTATATACTTGCACACGATGGTATAGACTCGTCCACGACAGTCAGTCTACCTTCCGCTGGAAATGCACTCTTCTTACATCCATTGGTCGATCACCGTAAATCCGGTTGGCTGATTGGTCAGTTTCGACCAATCAGATCGCTCCCACGCGCACGATTATGTTACGCGCCATTCTTCCTCGAGCCTCTTGGACCGTATATAAACCGGAGTAACACGTGTCACCTTGAGCATTCCAAAGGAACATTCCGGAGCAGAGCCGAGCAAAGCAGATAGCAAACCAATTTCGACCGCTCAACACAATTACCAAAATGTAACTTTCAAGGAACTCCCGTCTTTGACTAACGCAGTCAGACGTAAAAGAACTTTCGCTACTAATAAGTAAAGTCAGCAATTCACTCTCAGAGATATTTCTACAGAGATCCACGCGTGTCTACATCTTGACTTAAAGGACTTTTCGCGCGTCAACACCTTTACTCAACCTTCAACCTCTCTCTCTCTCTCTCTCTCTCTCTCTCTCTCTCTCTCTGAAATCTTTGTACGTTTCTTAAAAAGTGTTATCTACACTACTAAACAGAAACTACTACTTAAGCATTAATATAAAAAATACAGTCCAAGGTGAATAACTCTGCCAAAACAAGGACATACAAAATTCAGCAAAAAAAATCTCGCAACTACATTACTTTAAAATTTATCTCTCGATAAATTTTCCTTAAATTTTTATGTGAACACTTTTCCTAAACGAAGGAACATTCATGAACTTTGAGTTCATAAAATACTTAATTCAACTTTTCTTCAAACATTCAAGTATTCAACTGAAACACAACTTTTTCCAAATTTGTATTATAATTTATATTTGTACATAAATATTCAATGTTTGTTTCTAATTGAATTCACGACTACCTTTGTTTCTTTGTTCAATATTGCCTTTGAGATTTATTCAATTTGTATTGTCTACGCTTAAATTGTTGTGATTAATATGAAGAACATGCTTTTCACGTTTATTATCACAAACCCAAAACCCTTCTGATTACACACTAATTAATAGCCAATCGCAACAATGGAAACGGGCGAGCAATAACTGAACAGTGCTAAATAAAATAAGAACTAAACTATATCCCTAGACATGAGCAGTGGATCGAAAACAGTCTAGCACTATAAATTAAATAAAGGATTCAGTTCAATAGTATCCATAGTATATTTTATTCATAAAAGCAATAGAAAAATTTTCTAATTAAATAGTTTTATTGCATTTTTATTTTATGATTCAAGGCGGATTTTCTGACAAAAAGAAAATAATTTAAATTCTCCGAGGAATACAAGCATTAAGCGATAAAAAAAAGTTTTCGAAATTTCATAAAATTAAATGTTGGGAATAACAGATGTATAAAAAATATTTTTACCAGCAACTTCTAAAAAAGAAACATTTAAAAATAATTTTATTTCTGAATAAGTCATGAAAGTATCATTAAAAGTTTTTAGCGAATCTTTGCGCATACTGAGTTAAATTGGAAAACAAAGACGTGACTGGGATATTAAATTATCTTTCACAAACTGAACCAGAAGGAAACTTTAATTTTAAGCCATATATCGCGATTAAACAGGTAGCTATGAAATTATCAATAGTTAAATTTGTTATTAACTCCTATTGTAGACTGGATACTTGATAGGCGTTAAAAGTTTAGCATTCAATTGAGAATTACTTACAGATCTGATCAAAAAGTATTACGTTTATCGCAAATGACTTCTTAACTTCTATAAAACTTGGCTTACGCTCACATCATGTTGAAACATCGGTTCACCGAAGTTAAGCAACATGAGTCTGTTTAATTCCTAGATGGGCGAAGTGCTGTCAGCATGGATGTACGTGTTTTGTTATAGATAATGGCTCGGAATTGTTAATCGGAGAGCCGTGTTCTAATTCCCGTTGAATTCTTTATATTCACTTACGTGCAAACACCCTTGGAATGAATCCACCCCACAGCTATTAGCTAATTAGTAAAACTTGTATCACAAAACCATTATTGCAAAAAATTCTTACAATCTAAAGATATTTTCTGGTTTTAAATAACCTGCAATGGTTGGTAAGCCATAGAAAATGTATCCAACTTAAAAAGCAAATCTATAAAACTTGATGAAAACTGTTTTCAGATACTTCCTAGAACCGTTGTAAATTCCGCTTAGGTTCTAATCAAGAGAATAGCTACTTTAATTTATTCGAAATATTATTAATAAATTAAAGCACATTGGAAATGCCTCATCTTAAAATTAAATACAAAAGAAATATCTGACTTTAAGAATTTATTGAGTAGAATCAATTACAATTTAATATTTTGATATCTATCATTTGTAAGGGCGAAAAAAAAGTACCGAGTATGATTATGGTGCCTTAGCGTGACTGACTTAAAAGTAAGACTATCTCTTTTCTTTCCTATTCACTCTGCTTGTTGTTGCATATATGTTATAGTTTCTATGCGTGAGACAAATGTAAGTATGTGTTTATAATTTTGTGTATAACCTAATGGCATAAAACTCTTTACAAAAGAGCATATTTATCATTCCTTTTCTTTCAGCTACTCCGTTTACTTTGTGAAATAAGGTGTTATTATACCATGAATAATGCCTATAATGGAGAAATACTACCTATAATTTGAATTTTCTTTAACAGTACTCCCATTATCTGGTGACTTACCCGACGTGACGTGATATTATTAGTACCCCATTACCATATAATTATATATAATAATTACCATTATATTATAATCTGTGGTAGCACGGAGCAAGCGAAGGACCGGATATTAACCCTCAGAGGTTTAGACAGCAAATGACCAATACTGGTCTTTGCGCACCCGGCTCCACGCAGAATTTCCGGGGGAAAATTAAAAAGAAATAAAAAGAATAATAAGCAATTTCCACCAATTAAACGGCTCCGCGCCATACCCAACAGTTTGTTTCAGCAGACTGACTCTGATCCGATGGGCACACATAAATAGAGCGATAAATTCACTTCTAGGAGAGAAAGCTTTGAAGTACCGTCAGTGAATGTCGCTACGCTTTTCTCACCCATCAAACCCGATGCCTTCAGCCTTCCTTCACCAACGGAGATATCAAAGGACTCCTACCAACCCATTGACCTCACCTTTCATCTCCTGTGACCAGCACGTCATGAACTTAAGTATTAACAAAAGACACTTATATTCTTTTAATAATCGGATTTCTCTTCTATGAATGAACATTTTGTAACGGACTTTGTGCGTGTAAATCAAGAAACATTGTACTATTCATTGATGTTGCATTTAAATGCAAAGTGTTTTTGATATACCCTTCTCTTTCGTATGTTATTTTGTTTATGTTATGGTGACCCCAATTTGATTGCTTGTTGAACCTTTAGGCCAAACTAGCGGCTGTCCCGAAGGACTGCTACTATTTATCTACCTTCTGATACAAGCAACAATTAACAACGAGAACTCTACCCCCCATCACCATAAGTGGTGACGCCGATGTGATTTTAACACATATATATACACGCACGCACACAAAAAAAAAAAAATTGAACTGTCACAAAATTAGAATTTTTATTCAACACAAACCAAAAACATGGCAGATGACGCTGAAGAAACTACAATTAATCAAAACCAACCAATCCAAGCTGTTGCGATAAAACCACTAAACTTCATTGAATCAAACGTAATAGCTTGGTTTGCGATAATGGAGGCGCAATTTAATATTGCAAATATAAGACAGACCAGTCAAAAATTTTTTAACACTTTAGCAGCTCTCCCTGTGGACGTAGTAGGAAATATACAGCCAACTATACTGCAATCAAAAGATTACGACGCACTAAGAGAAGCAGTGACGGGCGCTTACGAGAAAACAAAACCAGAGATGCTGGACAAATTAATGTCGTCATCGACTGTAACAGGTCGTCCCTCAGTATACCTGAATGAACTTATGTCATTAGCAAGCCGAATTGGCGTAGGGGACGATATCGTACGTCACAAATTTATTCAAGCCCTACCTCACTCCATTAAACCAGTGGTAGCGGCACAAGTCGATTTAGACACAGATCGCCTTGGAAGAATGGCGGATGACTTACTATTATATTTTAACAAACAAGACACCGCACATATTCGACAGATTTCGGGGAAGCAAAGGGATGAACAGCAAAATAAAAATGAAACTAAAAGGATACATGGCTGTTCCCACAGTGAAAATAAATTCCCTACCAGTGTTCGCCCTTTTAACAAGGACCAAAAACCTCTAATTTGCCGAGCGCATTTATACTTTGCGGAACGTGCAAAATTTTGTAAGCCGTGGTGCAGATGGCCAAATAAACGGAATGTTCAAATGCAACCCAACTCTCGCCCAAATTCACCAGTTCCTCGTGAGATTTCGGAAAACTAACTAGGCGAGAGGTGTTAGCTTCCATTTCCTCGCCGCTTCTCATTGTAGCCGCACGGTTAGGAGCTCAAAGTTTAAATTTTATTGTGGATACAGGAGCTGCCGTATCTATACTTCCGAAGAGATATTTAAGCGGAGCTGTAACATACCCAACCAATATCTCTTTAGTGTCTGCCAACGGTCAAAAGATTGAATGCTCAGGACAAGCAGTACTGAATCTAACACTACGGAACCTCAGACGAGAATTTACCTGGACATTTATAATAGCCGAAACTGCTCAGCCACTCCTAGGATACGATTTCCTAAACCATTTCGGGCTAATGGTGGACTGCACAAACAATAAGCTGATTGATAAAATGACTAATAGACAATCCGATGCACATCCATCGTCTATTATCATGAATATAGATTTAGTACCGAATAAAGATGCTAACAAAATAGTACGAGCAATTCTGGAGAAATACCCAAACTTAATTTCTCCTCATCGCGACACGAATGCAACAAAACCAAAGATATTCCATAGAATAGAAACTGGTAGCAACCCTCCTACTTTCTCCAGAGCCAGACAATTATCAGCTCAGAGATGTGAAATTGCAAAAGAGGAATTCAAAAAACTCCTAAAGGCAGGAATAATTTCCCCTTCAAACTCTGAATGGAGTTCAGCCTTACATATGGTACCGAAGTCAGATGGCACATATAGACCTGTTGGCGATTACAGACATTTAAATACCATAACAAAAGCCGATCGATATCAAGTCCCAAATATAAATTCCTTGTCTTCGAAGCTTCATAATAAGAAGTTCTTTTCAAAGATAGACCTGTCGTCTGCTTATCATCAGATACCTGTACATCCGGAGGATGTTTGCAAGACAGCCATCTCTACCCCTTTTGGGTTATTTGAATATAACTATATGCCTTTCGGACTACGGAACGCATCATGTACTTTTCAGAGAATGATGGACAATATCTTTCGTGATACTGATTATACCTTTGTATATATCGACGATATCCTTATATTCTCAGAAGATGAAGAAACTCATTCCAAGCATATCGACCTAGTACTACAAAAACTGAGTGAGTACGATTTTAAAATTTGTCTCTCCAAATGCATATTTAGTGCTAATGAATTAGACTTTTTAGGATTTCATATTTCTGCTAGTGGTCTCAAACCCAGTGCTAAAAAGTTGAATGAATTAAGTGAATTTCCTCAACCAAACGATTCCAAATCACTACGCCGATTCATCGGAATGGCAAATTTTTACAGAAAACTTGTGCCAAATTTCAGCGATATCATACTACCTCTCACGGAAAAAATACGTTTAAACCAAAATTCCAAGTCATTAACCCTAACAAAGGAAGAAATTGAATCTTTCGAAAATATGAAAAAGTCTTTATCAAATGTAACTGTTTTGGCTTTCCCCAGCTCGAAAGCTAACAACTATCAACTTGTAACAGACAGTTCGAATTATGCGGTGGGTGCAGCACTTCATCAAATGATTGATAATCAACCCATCCCCATAGGTTTCTTTTCAAAGAAATTATCCCAAACCCAACAAAAATATTCTACTTTTGACAGAGAACTACTAGCTGCCTATCTAGCAGTACTCCATTTTAAACATTTAATAGAAGGCAGAAATGTAATGTTACTGACGGATCACAAACCACTTTGCAGTGCTTTTAAAAGCCAGTCTTCCTTAAAATCAGATAGACAACAGCGTCACCTCTGTTTTATCAGCGAATATGTAAATGACATTTCACATATAAGAGGTTCACAAAATGTAGTAGCTGATTGTTTATCACGACCTGTCAACGCGATCACTATTGATATATGTGACTTACAAGAAATAATGAAGCATCAAGCTACTGACAATGAAATTCAGGCATTCAAAGATCAACTGAAACCATACACAATAAATCAAAATGAAACCATATTATGTGACAGGACATTACCTTTTCCACGACCTTTTGTGACTGAAAAGCTCAGAAAATCGGTATTTGATAGTCTGCATAATCTATCACATCCAGGAATAACATCTTCAAGAAAAATAATAAAATCCAGATACTATTGGCCGAAGATGGACAAGTCAATAAAAACCTGGTGCACAGAATGCCAACACTGCCAACAAGCAAAAATAATAAAACACACAAAGAGCAAAGTAAATCCATTTGAATTACCTTCCAGTCGTTTTGAAACGGTGCATGTGGATATTGTCGGTCCCTTACCACCAGTAAAGAACCAAACTGACCCTTATTTTTCACCGTATCGATATTTATTAACATGCATTGATAGAAATACGAGATGGATAGAAGCATGCCCAATAACAGAAATTACGGCAAAATCAATATCAACGGCTTTTGTCAATCTGTGGATCTCCCGATTCGGGGTTCCTCTTCATGTCGTTACGGACAGAGGAAGCCAATTTGAATCCGAATTATTCTCAGAACTATCAAAAATAATAGGCTTCCACAGATTACGAACAACGGCGTACCATCCGCAAACGAATGGATTAGTTGAGCGAGCACACAGAACTTTAAAAACGGCTATTATAGCCAGGAAAGAATCGTGGTTGTCAGCTCTTCCTATCGTCCTTTTGGGAATGAGGATAACACCTAACGAATCAAACTATTCTTCATTTACTGCAGTAACAGGGAGTCAGGCACAAGTCCCCCGATTGTTAATTGACTCTATCAAGAACGAGAATAGTGAAATGACAAACTCGCACGTTAAAATTCTAGCCGACGAGATGCAAAAATTTGACATGGACAAATTATCCAGGGGACACCTGCATACAATACCTAATTCTTACATTCCAAAAGATTTACAAACATGTAAAAGTATCTGGCTAAGAACAGACAGAGTAAGAAAGCCATTGGAAGCTCCATACACAGGTCCATTCCAAGTATTAAGTCGTCATGAAAAATATTTTACTATTAAAAGATCGGATGACGTACATAGTAATGTTTCAATAGATAGACTAAAACCTGCATATATTTCTGAAAATATAAAATCAAAAGATTCCATTGGATCAAGACCGGATTTGGATAACTCCCTATCTTGTTCCGAAGAAACTAATGATAACAAACCAGAAACTAGAACGAAGTCCGGTAGAACGATTAAATGGAAGAAAGAAAACACATATTTTTATTACTAAAAAAAAAAAAAAAAAAAAAAAAAAACAACAACAACTCCGTTTACTGGGGCGAAAGTTATGTGGTGGCACGGAGCAAGCGAAGGACCGGATATTAACCCTCAGAGGTTTAGACAGCAAATGACCAATACTGGTCTTTGCGCACCCGGCTCCACGCAGAATTTCCGGGGGAAAATTAAAAAGAAATAAAAAGAATAATAAGCAATTTCCACCAATTAAACGACTCCGCGCCATACCCAACAGTTTGTTTCAGCAGACTGACTCTGATCCGATGGGCACACATAAATAGAGCGATAAATTCACTTCTAGGAGAGAAAGCTTTGAAGTACCGTCAGTGAATGTCGCTACGCTTTTCTCACCCATCAAACCCGATGCCTTCAGCCTTCCTTCACCAACGGAGATATCAAAGGACTCCTACCAACCCATTGACCTCACCTTTCATCTCCTGTGACCAGCACGTCATGAACTTAAGTATTAACAAAAGACACTTATATTCTTTTAATAATCGGATTTCTCTTCTATGAATGAACATTTT
Source organism: Acanthosepion esculentum (assembly GCA_964036315.1). Lineage (NCBI taxonomy): Eukaryota > Metazoa > Mollusca > Cephalopoda > Sepiida > Sepiidae > Acanthosepion > Acanthosepion esculentum. The sequence goes on from OZ038478.1 coordinate 134,409,618, forward strand.
GTAACGGACTTTGTGCGTGTAAATCAAGAAACATTGTACTATTCATTGATGTTGCATTTAAATACAAAGTGTTTTTGATATACCCTTCTCTTTCGTATGTTATTTTGTTTATGTTATGGTGACCCCAATTTGATTGCTTGTTGAACCTTTAGGCCAAACTAGCGGCTGTCCCGAAGGACTGCTACTATTTATCTACCTTCTGATACAAGCAACAATTAACAACGAGAACTCTACCCCCCATCACCATAAATCCAACCATTTTACAAAAGGTTTAGTTTTGTAATTTCGAAGTGATAGTGTTCATTTCGGACTCTGAAGATTACAATTTCTCCTTAAAAAAGTGCGAGTTGACGTAATGGTTATAAATTCAGAAAATGAAATCGGTGAACAGAATTCGAATTCCAACTGAAACGACTCGTATCACTTTTTGCACATTGCTACTTATAGTAAAGGCATGAATTCAACTCCATCGGTGTTATGTGCCCTGGTCAGTCATTTTTATTTTAACCTTGTCTCCTACTTAGCACGTCACAATGCTAAAAAGTGGTTGAGTAACCAGACGGGCAATATCATTTTATTGGGTCAGGAATTCTTCCTTATTATTAGTACCATGCAACCCAATGAGACTTGAAGCAGAAATTAGCACCACAAATTAACTCCCCCTGAAAAGAAAGTAAGCGAAAACATAACATAAATAACATCTCAAAATCTTTGTCTTGTTCGACTAAGAAAACCATAGCTTAAATACCTTGAAGGTGAAGCCGTATTTAATACTGCGAATTTCATTACTGGTGGGTATCCGGCTTCTTCTGTCGTCACGTAACTGTAAATAGGAGTATTTTCCTAAAAACTGAATTCATAGTTACAAGATGTTAAAAACTAAACACTACATAGAATCATGTTCTCTAAATTCTTTTTATTTCACATTGTCTATCTCCACAGAAAAAAAAGTTAATAATCATCAATCTTAAAAAAAAAAAAAACTTTAAAATATCAACTCTTTGTTTTATGATAGCAAGAAACTTTAGTCAAGGTATTTACTTTTACGAGGATGTAATATGAATTCAACTTCAAGGTTAATCAGTACAGCGTCAAGAAAGTTCATGTGAATCACATTGACGAATCAATTGCTAAAATTAGCATTCTGTGTTGACAGGCACTATTTTAATATGCTAAAACTATACTTTCATGAAACATTTTCAACAACTACTTGTTTTAAAAATTTTAACCTTGGGTAAAAATTCACAAACACTGCACAAATATCCTATATTTTGGTGGAATATGCAATGTCAAAATGCCTCGTTACTAATTAGTCTGATAGTCAATTGTTTTGAGCTGAGACAGCGACGCTGAACTAAGCCTTAATATTTAAGATCTCCAGAAGTTTTTCAAGTTTTGATTAATTTTAGATCTCTCGCAGTTCATTCTTTAAATCAGTCCATCGTTCTGCCTTTGTATCCTTTACTGCATTATCATAATTTAGTCCAGAATTGTTTTGCATTCATAATATTGGAGTGTTCCATTTCCACCCTCTCCATTTACTTACTAATAAAACTGTTTTTTTCGTAGTCATGGAACATTTTATAATGTCTACATACCTTTATAACAAATACCTCGCTGCTTCTTGCTCTCCGGCTTGTTGGAAGTCCTCTTCCTGTATTTATTGTTTTTAAGAGCTCCGGGAACCCACTAATCCATCAAATTATCGGCCTATTAGTCTTTTACCACTTTTTGGTAATGTACCCGGGGCTCTAATCAACGCCGAATTAGTTAACCATCTTACTTCACACGACCTCCTTTTGGACAATATCAATATCAACGGCTTTTGTCAATCTGTGGATCTCCCGATTCGGGGTTCCTCTACAAGTTTCGTTTCGCCAGGAAACGCAATGTGTTAATGGCCATCATTGAATTTGTCTATCAAGCTTTAGATAATAACAGCGAATCTTGGACTGTGGCTTTAGATATCTCAAAGGAGTTCGACAGAGTTTGGCATGCTGGCCTTCTCCGCAAGCTCGAGAGCTACGGTGTCACATGACGAATACTTGGCTTATTGCAAACGTTCTTAACAAATTGTGTAATGAAGGACGTGTTGAACGGACCCGCTTCTAGATAATTTCATATTAATACAGAGGTCCCTCAGGGCTCTATCCTTGGACCTACGCTGTTTCTGATCTTCATCAACGACCTTCCTGGTGTCATCATTTCCCACACAATTATTACCCCTGTCTTAGTAGCAAGTCCAACAGTTATGACAAAGCTGGCAATTGCTCCCGAAAAGGACATCCAATCAGGAGTTAACAGGAACGAGAAATGGCTTGTAAATTTGAACACCTGTAAAACAAAACTGCTTTCATTTAATCACCACAGGACACCTTTTCTGCTTACCATCGGGATGGTTGATGCTTGAGTCAAGGAGAGCAACACTTTACGCCTTGTAGGGCTTACGTTTTCCACTGGCATGAAGTGGAGCGACTATATTAAATCAATTGCTACGCCTACTGCTACAAAAAATCTTCTCGTCAGAATTCATTTTGATTCATTTAGAAATCTACTATTCGTCCGTGCAATTGAATACTGCTGACATAACTAGCCTGGTGCTCCTGATGTATATCTCGAGATTCTTCACAAAATTCACAGTGGGGGGGGGGGGTCTGTAATGTAATTGATTCTGATCTAGTATCGCAACTTCAGTCATTTTCTCATCGTCGTGACATGGCTTTTTCTATAAATGTTTTGATGAGCTTTTTCCCTTAGTTCCTCGACTACACGAACTTAAGGGTACTACTCGATTTGTAACTAGATCTCACCGTTTTACTGCTGAACTAACTACATGCAACCACCATTTCTATTCTAGCAGTTTCTGTTCTCGCACTTCACACCTATGGAACTCACTTCCAATTTCTTGATTACCTGCCACTTACAATCTTCAATTATTTAAATGCAATGTCAGTCGCCATATTTTATCTTCCTGAACCCTGTTGCTTTATTGATTTTCCCTGACTTTTCCTCACTAAAGTTTTCTCATTATCTTTCAATCGCTGTAACCCACTGCGTGCTAGTGGCATTATCACATTGCTTGGGGTGAAATGATTAAATAAACTATGTATATAGGAAAAAATAAAATAACATTTCCAAAATGAACAATATGTCGAAAAAATTCATTATTTTTTTTTATCTTGACCGTGAATAAAAAGTGACATTTAAGAAATACTGAAGTCGATAAAAGCCAGAAAACAACGCACATCCATATAACTTTTTCTTTTTATATTTAAAAATGAATACTATGTGAAATTAAATATTACTTAAAACCTTATTATAGTGGATACTCCGTATTTGAAATAATATAATAACGTCTTGAAGTAATAAAATAACAATAATATAATAACGTTTAATAATAATATAATATATTAATAGTAAAATAATATAATCACATTTAATAAAAAAAAGTAATAAAAATGTCGGATTAACAGTAAATCCATTAATTCTTATATATAATATACTAACTTAAAAGCCGCCCTATCGGACGTATTTCAGCTAGTTCCTATGGAAGGGTCTTGATTGGGCCTTCATCGTAATAGGTAGGGAGAAGTAGATGCGATAGACAACAATAAACTACACTCAAAATTGATGACTGCATTTAAGTATTGCATTAATATTTAAGCTTAAGATTCAATGTTCAAACATAATTCTTCTGCCGCCACTTAATTTAAAGACTATTTGATGCACGTAGGTCCTTACTTTCCATACAAACAATTGTTTTTATTTCCTGGATGACTTTCACTAGATTTCGCAATTAATTTCGAATATTCTCAAATTTATTTCCAAGTTATAAAAATTGTTATCGTACAAAAAATCGACACAAAATCACGTAAAAAATTTTCTGAAATCAATCGCAGTAATGCAAACTTGTGAATCCAAAATTTCAGAATTGCGGGTCAAGATCCGACCCGGAATGTTTTTAATTTGCTCATGGAATCGACCTGATTCCAAAATGGTATTATATTTTGGGCTAGGGCTTCTAGGAGTAAAGTTGAAAAAGTGTGACACTCGCATTTAACATATATATATATATATATATATATATATATATTCTGTTACGTGTCATGACACTCCACAACTTACTATCCTTCTTAGCAATGTTTGTTTTTTTACTATCACTCTCATTCTTCTCCTATGCGCCGTGCTCCTTCAGGACATTGATAATCACGGTAGGTTATGCATTGTTTACCTCAGTCCCTCTTGCTTTCAGTATGTTCTGTGAGTATCAAATTTTCAAAGTTATCTTTCATGTTACCCAGAAATTTCAACTGTCTCTTCCTGATGTTAAGTATGTGCCCTTTCTGTTTCCATTTTCTTTAAAACCTTGTCATTGCTCACATGTTCGGTCCATGATATTCTGAGCATCCTTCTATAGAACCAAATTTCTGTTGCTTCAAGTCTCTTTACCATCTATGAGAATCAACATCCGCGTCTTACAGTCCTTTCTATTTTTGTATATTTTTGAATTCATTTTCGATCCGCATGCAGGCGGTTTGCTGCCAATATAGACTCTAGATTATTCGAATACCCTTCCCAACTATGTAATGATTGCCTAGCAGTTCTAACAATTTTTTGTGTCGTACTTTATCAAACGATTTTGCATAATCTATAAAACATAGGTATACATCATTTTGCATTTGTATTGCTCTTTCTGATATTATTTTGAGTATAAATATCGCATTCCTTGTTCCAGTCTAATTCCTCTGCGTGCTCTATTCATCAGGATTCGGATGATAGGTTTTGTTATATGGCTCATTAGGCTAATTGTCCAATGAAGTTCTCATTCGTTTGCACCTGGCTTCTTAATCACTGCTGTGAAAATTAATCTGCTTAGGTCTTCCGATATGTCACCGCTGTTGTAGATTTAATTTATTACGTCTGTAATCTTGTCAATGGCGAAATCATCTAAGGCTTCCAGAAGCTCTATTACACTTCCGTTTGGTCCTGCTGTTTTGTTTCTGCTCAATTTAGCTAGTGCTGATTTCACTTCAGATTTTAATATTTATTGTCCTTCGATATTGCCGGTTGTTCTCTTTCATCGTGGAAGAGTTCTCTAATATATTCGTTCCATCTCTTTAGTATTTTTCTTGCGTCTTTTTCTTGGATTTTATGCATCCTGTTGATGAGCATGTCTTTTTACCTGTTAGTTCTCTTATTTTTTATGCATATTTGTTTTATGTGATACTCATTCTTTCTATTCCTGGACATATTTCTTCGTGCTGTGTCCTATAATCTGTGCCGTACATTGGCGTTGTTTTTGTCTCCTTTACATCATGTCGAGGATTTCATCTGTCCCCCATTTTTTCTTTGTCTAGTTTTCAATGGGATGATCTCGATTGCTGATGTTACTAAAGCTTCTCTTAATGTGACTCATTTTTAGTTTCCATTCTCATTTAGTTCATTGTATTTGCTTTAGCAATATCCATATATTTCTCCTTCACATTCGGCTTATTCAGGAGTCTGTCGTATTGCAGCTTGGGCACTACCTTGGCCCTTTTATATTTCCTTAATTTCACTCTACATATCACTGGAAGAGCAATCGCTTCCACAGCAAGACTCCATTCCTGAAACTATTATGGATAGTTATATAGTTGATTTGTTTTTTCGTTTCTCCTGAGATTATCTATGTTCATATGTGTCTTTCGTGTTCTTGAAACCAGGTATTGAGCATTCGCCGTACGTCATTGGACCCATTGTTTTCCGCGTTCTTTACGAGTTACTAGTTTCGAATCTGCCAACTATTTCACTCTCTTCTTGTCTACTTTGGCATTCACCTCTCCCATGACGATTGTAATTTCTTGCAATTTACATTTAGCATTAGCGTTGTAGTAAAACTTTTCAATTTCTTCTTCCGTACTTTGTGCTGTCGATGCATATACAACTATGATGGATAAGTTGAAAATGTTTCCTTTAAGTTTAACTACAAGAATTCTTTCAAATACTTGATAGAATCCGAGAATATATTTCTTCATGTCTTGGTCTAAATTCGACAGAGAATTTTATCATTTCAAAAAAAAATTAATTCAATGCATGCATAAATTAACAGAATAATAATAATAACGATAATTTTATATGTACGTTTCAAACAAAACAGTTGAGGTACAAAAATAGGAAATTAAGTTTGTGTAATTTTAAGTTAGTTAATAACGAAATGTTTTATGTGAAATGAGTTCTTTTCAGATGTCAGAGAACCAAATATATAAAATTTACTGGATAATCAGTATGAATAAATAGGTTTAATGCTAGGCTTTCTACGTTATCATCATGTAAATTTCCGTAATTTTTAAAATGTTATATATATATATATATAAAATTAATGATATATATATATATATATATATGTAAATTCCCAAGAAGATAGAATTCAGGTAGTACTCAATGTCCAGGACAGAGTAAGAATACCATATAAAAGGTCCAAACACTAATATTCCATGGTTACAATTTATTAGATTGGAATCGTAATCACGATCAAATTCATCAAACCTTTGGATCGTGATTACGATTCCAATGTAATAAATTATAACCATGGATATTAGCGTTTGAGCCTTTTATATTATATATATATATATATATATATATATATATATATGCATGTGTGTATTTGTGTGTATGTATCAAATAATTAGTCAAAATTTCTTTTATTCATCTATTGTTATATAAAACGGTTACCTTTTTAATGAACTTTCCTTGGTTTCAAACCAAACGCTTTACATAAGATAGAGATCCTTTAATGAACAACGCATGTATTACTAATGATTCTCAAACAACAAATACCTAGCCAAATCCTCATATTCTGGACCATGGACACATTTCCGTTACAAAGGACAGTAGATCACTCCGCTTTGACATTTTCGAACTGATCCTTCATGCTGGTCTTAATTTAAAATCGCTGTTTAATGAAACAAGACAGCTACACTCAATAAGGTAAGGCTTCCCTCTCTATCTGTATCTGAAATTCCAGTCGCTTCTGTCTCTGTATAAATTAGCGTGTGATTTTTTTGTATAGTCAATACGTAGTTGACACAAAGTAACTTCTTTTCTGGTCTTCCCAACTTCTCGTTTCCGAAGAGTGGGGTGGGGGATCTTACTTGGAAAGAGCTTCCTGCGTATGTTGACATTACAATGCTGTTGTCAACAAACGCAGGAATCATAACACGGTAAGTCGTTTCTATAGATATTAAAACTGGTTAATTTATGTATTGAATCATCCATAGTGTCAACTCCAAAAATAAAAATAAAAAACAATTTGGAGCCAATCAAAAGCCATGATAGAATATAAGTTGGGGGAAAGCTACTTTGGTCTATGAATTTAACAAGTTCTCCAAGTACAAGGGCAAAAATTAAAAACTGTGCGGACGTAAGAGAGCATATGTCGGAATTTTATTGACTTAAGGTCCGTACCTTAAGAATAAAACCTACTACCGATATATTAACCGGGGTCCGACGTAAGAAAAAAAAATGTAACTTCGAAATACAACTACGTACACTGCTGTAGGTCCAAATATATTTTTATTAATAGGGGTAAAAATAGTAACTTTCCTTGCAAGATATTCCCCTTGCTAGGGAGTTGGATATTCCCTGTTGTAACAATAAAAAAAATGGCACAACAAAACAAAAGTAGAGTACAAAAAACAAATAAAAATAAAAAAAAGAATTACCCACTTTTTCCTTTGCCAAAAATGGCCACTCAAACACGTGGTCTATATAATTCTAGGTCTCCCTCGTGGGAGTAAAAACAAAGTTCTTGTTAAAATGGCCTCGTTAACTCGCGGCCTATATAATTCTAGTATTCCCTCGTGGGAGTACAAAATAAAGTTCTAGGAGTCGAAGAAGGACTAGGAGCCTTTTTGAAAATTTCTTCTTCAGGACTTCTATCACGACTGGGTCTTCCCGGAAATTTCTTCTTTCAACCGCCTCTCGCCGACTCGTCAGAGATCTTCTTTCTAAGGAACAATTCCTAAAAGTTCTTCTTTGGATATAGAACCTTACTAAGGAAATAAACAGACTCGCTTATTCCTTGGTTCTAAAATTACTGCTCCCTCGGCTACAGGCTCTATCTGTCAGAAACTCGCCACTTCACCGGACCTCCCGTAACTTGTTAAGCAGTCACACTGCCTAAAGCGAAGGTCTGACTCCCAACAGGGGGTATCAAAAAGAGCCGAAGTCGTTTAGATCGGCGTTTATATACACCTTCCTCCCCTACCACTTGCTGCTGCTGCTGCTATCAGTGACAGGCCCGGAAATCCCCAAAGGGCAATAACCTCCCAGTTCGTCTTCATTATAAATTTTCACACTCTCCCGAACAAAAGAAAAAAAAGGTTGGGCAGAGACCCAAGGACTACACCCTCAAAGGGTCAATAGTTAAAGTACAATTTTTAAAATACCAATGGCAAAGGAAAATACATGCCCACATTAAGGCGTGGTAATTCAAAAAAAAAATTTATAATGTAAAAAATCATGCCGCTGTGTTAGCGGGAAAAAAAAGCAATATACAAAATGGAAAAGGGCCGCTTACAAAGCGGTAAAAAAATTGCCGTTTACAAAATGGCAAAAGACCGCCTACAAAGCGGTAAAATTTACTAAGAAAAAGGTATGCAGTGAAATACACCAGATGTTGAGACAACACAACTACCAAATACAAAAATAAAATTCTCGCCTCCATGGCGAGACCGATAGCGTAAGCTTGCACAATCCCAAGTAAAGGATTACAATTCCATTAATCTGTAAGGTCCCACACAAAGCAACTAGTACCACAGAAATTCATCATCTCCTCGGCGCATCTTTCTGACAGATCTTTTAGGACGAGAAGGAGTCAACACTCCCGATACACTAGCTTCATCAGGTGGATTTTCTGCCTGGTGAGAATTTGTGATTGATAACTCTAGCGGATATAGGTGCTTTATAGAATATTCCTGTTCTCTTCCATCTGGTCTCCTGATCTTAGCAGATCTAACCAGGGCATCATCACCTGGGGTAACTTCCAATACCCTCCCCAAAGACCAATAAGGTCGAGACTTAATGGGATTCTTGACCACAACAACATCGCCTACTCTAATAACATTATGGTATTCTACCTGAAAGAGATCCCTAGACTGCTCTCTAAGGCTCAACAGGTATTCTTCATACCACAAATCATGAAAACCCTTTAGGTAGATATCCCTAAATTCTAAACTTCCACAAAGATCTTCTCTGGAAGGAGGAGTCAACTCCTGAACAATCGCCTGATCTCTCAAGAAAAAGGAGGTGTTGAAGTGAGGATGAAGAAAAGCATTGGGCGTTATGACGTCCAACCCAGCATCTTCCGAACAGCGATAGGTAAGGGGTCTAGAGTTGATGGCATTCTGCACATCAGACAATACAGTTAAAAATTCAAAATACTCTAAACTTTTTCTACCCACCAGCTTAAACAAACAACACTTAACTGTCTTAATAAGCCTTTCCCAGACACTACCAAACCAAGTCGAATACAAAGGAATGGTCAGATGCTTAATGTTGAAGGTACTAAATTTTCCCACAAACTCATCAGACACAAAAAATTGTTTAACTAAGTCACAACCTGCAACAAAGGAACGCGCATTATCCGAATAAATGTGTGTAGGCACTCGATACAGATTGAAGAAACGCACCAAAGCAAGTACCACTGAATGAGTGGACATGTCATTGACCAACTCCAAGTGAACTGCTCTAATGTTGAGGCACGTGAACAACAAAATGTACATTTTTCGCCTCTCTCCCTCCACTTGTATCCACAAATGACCAGTGAAATCAATTCCAGTGTGTAGGTAGGGCCTCACAAAATTTACCCTATGTTTAGGTAAATTGGTTACCTTAGGATACTTAAAGGAAATGGCGTTATACTTCTTACACAAGCTACAAGAGGATATAACTGCTTTAATCCTCTGTCTGACTTTATGAACCCAGAATCCAGACAATCGGAATTTACACAGGGTTGCTGCGATGCCCAGATGCTTGCATTTTACATGACAGTCCATGATGATCAGGGCTGTTAGATGAGAAAATCCGGGTAATAAAACAGGAAACAACATATCCTGCGAATGGAATTCGGATTTACCTATTCTACCCTAGAGCGAATAAGTCCTGCCTCATCCAAGAAGAGGTTGAGACGCGCAACCAAATGGGGAACGCTGCCACTGGTAGGGTTTAACAAGAACAACCTTTCCCTAGTCAGATACAATGACTGATCCACCTGCAACAAATGCAACCTGGCCATCAAAACCGGATCGGATGAAACCCCCCTTAATTTAAATATGAAACGAAAAACATACATAAGTACCCTCAGTAATTTATCCAGGGACGAGAACCGTTCCAATTCAACAACAGTAGTGCTAGTTGAACCTACCGGAGAAATAATAACTGCGTTGTTCAATACTAACCTACGACTGTCCGCACTGAGGCAGCCCAGCTCACTGGCGGGCCATTGAATGACCATGAAGGACCATGAAGCCAAAATAGGAGTTGTGTCTCAAACTTATCCATAGACACTCCTCTAGTGATTAAATCGGCAGGATTATCATTAGTATTCACATACTTAAAACTAACATGAACACCACCATTTCTCAACTTAGCAATCTCCGCATGGATGTCCTTCAGCCTATTCCCAACAAATACATTCTTGGTCTTGATGTCATTCGTCAATAACCAAGACAAAGCTACCTGCGCGTCCACCGCAACAACTATGTCACTAATGCTACTATCTGGAAGAGCCCTCAACATATTAGGTACACACTTAAATGCAAGGAATACGGACAATAGCTCCAGGGTAGGAAGTGTTCTCTTGACAAGAGGCGCCACCTTAGCCTTAGCGAAAATTAATTTTGCACACCCCTTCTGCCATACATATGCTTGCAAATCCGAACGCCAGTTGGGAAGCATCGCAGAAAATAATCAGATTAGCAGGAACTGATTCATCCAGTACAAATCTGGGGAACTTTACACGATGCAATGATGTAAGATCTAAAAAGAATTTGTTCCAATCCCCCTGAATATCAGGTGGGATTTTCTCATCCCAAGGCAATTCCCGCTTCCATAGATCACTGAGGAGTATTCTCCCCTTGATCGTCACAGGCAGACATAGGGACAGGGGATCAAATAAGCTGGAATTTTGAGACAAGATACCTCTCTTAGTAGTGGCTGGCACCCTAGAAGACATTTGCGAAAGCTGAATTATATCCGACTGAGGGTCATAGAGGTAGCCCAAAACTTTATCATGGGTTGAAGCATGATCAACAAAATTCCCATCTTCAATCATATGCGTCCTGACAACTTCACTATTAGAATTGCAGGACCTTAGGGTGAAATTACCCTCCTGCATAATTTCCACAGCTTCCCTGTACAATGACACCACAGTTTCAGCAGAGTTATGTGTCTTAACCAAATTATCCACATAAAAGTGAGTTAACAGCATATCCGTACAAGGATTTACACAATATTTCTGGACATGATATTTGATTATAAAATTGAGAATAAAGGGGCTGGCCACGAATCCAAAAATAAGAGTCCGATAGCGAAAACATACTAACTTCTCCTTTATCTTAACGAAGAAGCAAAAACAATTCCTGTCTCGCTCCTTGTTTAAACCAATCATCAGAAAGGCCTTCCTGACATCTGCCAGCAGGACATAACGATTGCATCTAAATCGCAACAAAAATTCCCACATATCCGTAAAGAGATTTATACCGGGATACACGCAATCATTAAGAGACGGCTTGCCTCCAGTTCTCAAAGAACAATACCGGCCTAATCTTGGTTGTACTAATAGGATCCTTCTTTATCACGGGCCTATGAGGAACCCATATATATTTCTTAAAATCATCAGGAGAGACATTTATCCTCTCGATAATGCCTTCAGATTCCTGATCGAAAAAGACTTTACAATAGTCATCATAAAGCTTTTGTTTCTCCAGTTTAGTCACAACACGATCTAAAACACTCAAGGCCACTTGGTGGTTAGAAGGGACTTCCGATAACTTATTCTCATTCCAAGGAAGATCCACAAAATAACACCCATCTCTAAAAGTTATAGAGCTGCGGAAAGCATCAATCTTTACACGATCATAATCGCTGACCGAGTCTTCCAAAATTCCTACAGTCTCCAAGCTGAAAATCTTTTCAACAGTCCTCTCTACAGAGGACTCTGCGAAGCATTCCAAGGGGTTCAGATACTTGGACTGGGGCTCCAGCACAAAATATATGTGGGTAACAGGGCAATCTGAATACTGGGAGATGATCTGACTGTGTGACACCCAACCCTCCTCTGTCCTGGTCAGGGCACCGTTTGTGACACCCGTACTGGTCGCGGCGCACTTGTGACGTCGGTCCTTTGTGACGGGCTAACCCTGGGACATCGGTTGAAGTCTGGTTGGGTTCTAGCACCAACTTGTCGTACTCAGCTCGCTTCCAACGCCTGGTCACCGAAGCAACTGCTCTGATCTCGATTCAACCTACCCACGTTGTGATTTGATCTTAGGTTGACGAGATCAATCAGACGTCGGGCCGTAGTGCCAGCCGAATCCGGGTCAAGGTGATACTGCACAATAATGTAGACAAAAAAAACAAAAGCACAAACAACAACTTCAAGGCGAGCGACTGGTTAGGAATAGTGATTAATTTTATGTCGGTTTGTTGAGTTACAGGAGTGCGTCTCTCTCTTTCTCTCCCAGCCCGAAGAAAAAAAAAATGTGGATTGTAACACTTTTGCGTTCCTTAACTAGGTCTGGATATCGAGATGGCGAATATAAGTCAGACTTCTATAATTTGTTCTTGGTTAGAAGTCTAGTCGGAAACTTGTTTTGATGGGAAATCTAAAGTCGGTCTTCAACAAATCTGTTCTTGGTTAGAAGTCTAAGTCGGAAGGCATGGAATCGTGCGGCCACCTGTGCGAGGCGCGTCTCTCTGTCTCGACTTTCCTCGACGAACTAAGCTCTACTCTGCGAACTCTCCTCGACGAACTCTGCGAACTCTCCGAAACACCCGTAGATGTTTGCTTGTATGGACGCCGATCAAAACCTGGCGTGGGGTCGGACGTGGTGTGGCCACCACGTTGATTTCAAATCCCCAATAAGGATTTTCTTTGTTTTCGGCCAAAAATAATTATCATTTTCCGTATTTGGAAATCTTATTCCACTCCCACCCTCTTCTGCTCTCATATGGGTATCTCACCATACTTTAGAGGGCGTCAACGGTTTTCCCACTTCCTCGCAGTAACATCTCATACCTATCCTCTCAATGGGCGGTGGCGGCCTCCTCTCTGCGTCACATGATCATCTCCGCCTGGCTATTCGGCCAATAGGCGTCAACTGATAATCTCAATTTTTTATCCAACTTCACGGGATATGTTTTTTTTCAACCCAGTTTCTCCGTTAACATGGACAATTCTTCTTGGCGAAACTGGGTTAATTAAAATACCCTAACACAGCCTTCGTTATCACAAACGAACTTAAACAAAATGCAGATGTCCCGTCCAGGCGACACCCCACTCCAGGGCTCTGTGTGCGGTCGGCAGACGGCCCATCAACTACTGATAACAGCCAATGTTTTATCTGACCAGAGCTCTGGTATCACTCAACTAATTTTCACGACAATGACCATCAAAATTTTCGTGGGTGGTATTCTTTCCTTCTCTTATCATCTAAGTTGTTAAGCCCTGTCCGTCTGTTTCTTTCTCTTTTTCCTTCCTTTGTCCTCGAAGAGAATTTGGCATATCTCAGCATCAAACTTCAGCGAGAAAGTAAAGTGGTTATCTTGAATTCGCACTTGAAAATAACAAAACAAAAAAAATCTTTTTTTTTTTTTTTTCACCGATACTCTGTTTGGGAAAATAAAAAAAACAAAAAGAAAATCGCTCAGTATGTCTTTCGTTATATCTATCGGTGTAAGTAATCGCTCAGTATGTCTTTCGTTATATCTATCGGTGTAAGTAATCGCTCAGTATGTCTTTCGTTATATCTATCGGTGTAAGTAATCGCTCAGTATGTCTTTCGTTATATCTATCGGTGTAAGTAATCGCTCAGTATGTCTTTCGTTATATCTATCGGTGTAAGTAATCGCTCAGTATGTCTTTCGTTATATCTATCGGTGTAAGTAATCGCTCAGTATGTCTTTCGTTATATCTATCGGTGTAAGTAATCGCTCAGTATGTCTTTCGTTATATCTATCGGTTTAAGTATCCCCGTAATTAACTTCTGTGGTTAATTAATTGATTAATTAACCCTTCCGTTCCTAAATAGTGTTACAACTGTAATTTACACCACAAATCTGAGTATCATGTTGGGATTTCTGTAAGGGCAGGAAATTGTCTATGCTACCAAATGGAACTAATCCCTGGGGCAATTCAAAAGCCATACCATTCATAAAAGGTGACAGCTTCATAGGAGCCAGGTAATTTAACACATCGACACCCAAAAGACCGCTCACAGAGACAGAGTCTTCATGGACACCCGAAACATCAGCTGCCAGCTTATAACCACTGGCACGCATGTTAAGGACTGCATTACTGAGCTCCTTTATTTTAAAGGTGAGGTCCATATCGCTATCCACTAGGAAAGGAATGGAACAGTCAGCATTAGACAATTTCAATGATAATACTATCTCCCTCAGACGCTTCCGAGCAGACCCCAAGAAAGTTTTCATCACAAATTCTCGGGTAGGCAAGGTATTAGCTCCACAAGTCAAGACGTGCAGAAAAGATTCCTTTAAATAGGAGCGCTCACTACCGGAATCTATCAGGGCATTGAACCTGTATTCGACTCCTCCATATTTGACTACTACCTCCATAATGGGCAACAAATTGCTACCACCAATATCGTGATAACAAGCATTAGTTTCCAATGAAGGTTTAACCCCACCAGGACATAAAGCACTCACATGAGATCGACTTTTACAATCCCAGCAAGGGTTGAGCAACCCCTTACTACCAGCACAATTGGCTTCAGAATGATATGGGTCTGTACACAGCGCACACAGCCCAAGGTCCTTACATCTATCTAATCTCTCCTTAAAGGAAGCGTATTTCTTACACCTATATGCAAAATGTGTGTCAACACGACAGAAACTACATCTAAACTTATTTCTTCTAGTTATAACGCTAAAATTCTCTAAAGTAGCCGGTTTTTTACTAGATACTGGAGACTTAGATTTTCTATGGCTAAAACTACCCCTTTATAGTTATGGCTCTCTGTACTACTAACTTTGGTATTAGTCAATTCCATAACTCGAAGCACATTAGAGTAGGAGTCAAATAATTCTCCTAACGAAGGATAAGTGTTACCTATAACTCCAAAAATTTCCTTTTTAAAATATGTTGGCAACTTGTGTACCAACACATGGCTAAAGTAGCGGTTGCCCGGTGTGCCATCTTCCAAGAAGTCTAACGAAAATGAATTCTTAAGCTCATAAAACAAAGATTTCATCTCAGCAAAAAAATCCCTAATGGAAGAATAATGATGGTCCCGTGCAGGCTTAGCAGCATCTATCGTCAAGAATATCTGCTCATCCATGTATCCCTCGTCCAGATATTCACCGCTGAGAATCTCCAAGGCTATGTCAAAACTTTCCGCCGAAATAGAGAGGTGGCTAACAATTTTCAGGGCGTGACCCCTGAGATGGTTCTTTAAAATGAGCAACTTAAGTGCTTTATCATGCATGCCCAGCACACAATTCTCAAATTGCACTAAAAAAATTTTATAGGCTAACTTATCCCCCACCAGACTACTAGGGTCAAACACCGGACACTTTAATTTAGGAGCCATGTCGTAATGAAGAAAAGGCTTCCTATCCTGAGACGGTAACTCATTACTACTACTATACTTATCCTCACATACTGAGAGGTCCTTGAGAATGCGAAGATTAAACAAAGACTCTTCATCACTCTCATTATCTAAAACCTCTGCAGCGACTTCATTCTCAATAAATGAGTCCAAGATTTGCTCATTTAAATGAGTTACAGTAGCAAGCCATTCCTTAATTAGTTCCTTCTGGGCAAGGAAGGTACTTTTTACCAACCGTTCCCCTGCCGTTATAAAATTCACGGCAGTGGTTATCTTCCGCTTATAAATGTCTCTCTTTTTAATAAGAGTAGTCACTGTTGGCGAGACAGACATTTTGGGAAGAAATCTCTCACTAAACTACTTAATTATTTTTTTTCACGAAGTACCTCAACTGAAAAAAATGCAAAAACAAGCTCAATACAAAAATGGGATGTTTTCTGTAAATACACAACCCAAATAAAAAAATTATAACAGGCAGCCCCTAAAAGGAAACTTGCTGCCTTTAGGTAAATCAATTCTCTCAACAAAAGGAGCAACTCACATACATAAACGCATACGCCGAAAAGAATATGTACAATAAATTTTCGCAAAAATTAGCGATAAAATACACAACAGCAAAAAGGGAGCAAAAAATATCAAGTAATGCTCCTCAAAAAATGGTTACACAGGTCAACGTTAAACGGGGGAAAATGCTTGCAAGGTAACTAAAGCTAATATAGAATGTTTGTTCGGAACCCAAAATATAAGTAGGCCTACAGCACTCAATAATTATGAAATGTACCCAGTAAATTTATAAATTAATTTACAAGGCTATATCTCCGTAAGTTATACAGAAATTATTTTTCTTTTTTAAAAAAATATCTGCAAAGTATAGTTTCCCCACCGAGGTCAATTCCGTAGAATGGTAGAAAAAAAAGAAGCAAGTGATTAAATGTTGATAATTCACTTGTTAGGGTAACAAATAATCACCACAGAAAAGCCCTAAGAGAAAATAAGGCTATACTAGAGAAAAGTTTGGTACGTAGTATATCTTAATTCTTCATCCAAGAATAACAACAATAATTCTTGAATAAAAGCTGCAAAATGATGTTTAATTTTTCTTAATACACCAAATAAGGAAACTTATCTTGCAAAGTGTCGGAATTTTATTGACTTAAGGTCCGTACCTTAAGAATAAAACCTACTACGGGTATATTAACCGGGGTCCGACGTAAGAAAAAAAAAAAGTAACTTCGAAATACAACTACGCACACTGCTGTAGGTCCAAATATATTTTTATTAATAGGGGTAAAAATAGTAACTTTCCTTGCAAGATATTCCCCTTGCTAGGGAGTTGGATATTCCCTGTTGTAACAATAAAAAAAATGGCACAACAAAACAAAAGTAGAGTACAAAAAACAAATAAAAAAAAAGAAAAGAATTACCCACTTTTTCCTTTGCCAAAAATGGCCACTCAAACACGTGGTCTATATAATTCTAGGTCTCCCTCGTGGGAGTAAAAACAAAGTACTTGTTAAAATGGCCTCGTTAACTCGCGGCCTATATAATTCTAGTATTCCCTCGTGGGAGTACAAAATAAAGTTCTAGGAGTCGAAGAAGGACTAGGAGCCTTTTTGAAAATTTCTTCCTCAGGACTTCTATCACGACTGGGTCTTCCCGGAAATTTCTTCTTTCAACCGCCTCTCGCCGACTCGTCAGAGATCTTCTTTCTAAGGAACAATTCCTAAAAGTTCTTCTTTGGATATAGAACCTTACTAAGGAAATAAACAGACTCGCTTATTCCTTGGTTCTAAAATTACTGCTCCCTCGGCTACAGGCTCTATCTGTCAGAAACTCGCCACTTCACCGGACCTCCCGTAACTTGTTAAGCAGTCACACTGCCTAAAGCGAAGGTCTGACTCCCAACAGGGGGTATCAAAAAGAGCCGAAGTCGTTTAGATCGGCGTTTATATACACCTTCCTCCCCTCCCACTTGCTGCTGCTATCAGTGACAGGCCCGGAAATCCCCAAAGGGCAATAACCTCCCAGTCCTTCTTCATTATAAATTTTCACACATATTATGTGACTCCAAATTAGGCTTTTATAACCAATCAAAGCCTTAAAAAAACTGTTTAAAGGCAGACAATATGAGTCAACACACGCAAAGGGCGAATTCCAGCTTCAACATACAGTGGACACTACACTACGACAATAGCAGACACTTGTTGCGGGTTGTAGCTGAGTGAAAATGTATCAGAAGGTAAATTTATGTAAAGCAAAGATTATGCATGCTTATTATGCATTATCCCACAACACGTAGATCAAATAAAGAATATAAGGACAATTTGCATTGCAAGAAATTACTTAAAACACAGTGGTTAGAGATCCAACAATAAAGAGATTTTTATATATGCAATAGATATACATGCAAGGATAACAGAATGTTTGTTGATTGTGGCAATTGAGACAAGGTTATGAAGAATGTTCATGCAGAAATTTGATCAATAAAAGTTAATGGTTTTGATTTGTTAGAAAAATTAAAATAATTTGATTTCTGCAAGGAAAGATCTCAAATGTGTTCGTTCAAATACTAGTGTGTATGCATGTGTTACTTGTTAGAATTTAAGTTGTGAAGATTTGTTTGCCTTTAACTGATAGGCTAAATTGATGAATTGTACAATTACTGTTTGTGTAGTGAAAACGTTCACTTTTTAAGTCAATTTTAATTTGATTACCATGCGGACAATGGTCGGTTGAGTGCTGTGTTGAGTTTGTTGAGAATTTTTAAGTGATGTTGAGTCAGTGGATTGACACGCGTGGAGTTTGGTAGCATCTCCCAAAACTTGATGACTGGTTGTTTTATAGACTTTGGTGTTTAAAAATCGGCTCCAGGGAGCTCGGCGGGAAAAAGGATGTTTCGACTTTGCTACAGTTTAGTGTTTCGTAACCAATAGAAGATTGAATTTACAAAACGAAGTGGTGATTGGTTAAGGCTTTTTTTAGGGAAGAATACATTTTTCCGAAAGGAGTGGAAGGCTAATGTGGAAGATTCCACAATACCCCCACCAATTAATGGTCTGTGGATAACATGAGCATTAATATGTCTGATAGGTTGCGAACTTGGTAGGCCAGTGTACATGTCTACCCGATCTGGTTCGAGTAGGTGTACTAGCTACTGATTCAGGTGTTGAAGAGTAGTGTGTACAAGATGGTTCGGAATCAGGAATTGTTTGTGACGTACTCGAAGTCGTATTGTCGGTCCTAATGTAGGCTGGGTTTCATCAATCGATGCTGACAGTTGCATGTTTTCCTGCTAGATTGATGATGAAGTATTTTGGTGGTCGTGAGATTACTTGGCGTGGCCCAGTGTAGTTCGGAGTTAGGGGCTTCCGGACTGAATCTCAACGAAGGAAAACAAAATCGGTATTGTTCTAATCAGCAGGGACACAGTACGGTTTGGGATAAGTCCGAGTTGGTGAGTATATGACGTCAGACATCTTTTGCCGAAAGATCTGCGACGAAATGGTTAGAAGGAAAGTTTTCAGATACTGGGCTGAAAATTTGTCCGGGCAAGGCCAAAGGAGTTCCAAAAAATAATTCAACACTAGTGCATTTCAAATCTTCTTTAACCGTTTTGCGCAGTGCTAACATAATTAAAGATAACTTTTCCACCCATGTGCGGCCATTTGTTGATGCTGTCAAAGCATACTTTAGCTGTCGGTGGAATCTTTCCACCAAACCGTTCGCACAAGGATGATATGCGGTAGTGGAAATGTGTTTAATTCCCAAGAGATTGGTAAATTCGCTGAAAAGTGTTGATTGGAATTGCGGACCCTATCGGTGGTAATCACCGAAGGAACCCGAAGATAGAAATCCAATGCGTAAAAATGACATTAGCAACTGACTCAGCTGTTATAGATGCAAGCGGTATAGCGACTGGTCATCGCGTGAAACGGTCAACTATCGTTAGGATGTACTTGAAGCTGTCTACGCGTTCCAATGTGAAACGTCCGTCTGGGTTAGGGAAGGTCGACGCTTGTGCTCTGGTGTGTTTCCCAACCTTCGTTGCCTGGCAACGTAAACACGTGCGGGACCACTGTTTGATGTCAGGTAGCCATACCAGGCCAGATAAATATGCCTGATATGGTCCGCAACGTTGCCTTGCCTCCTGAGTGTGCTTGGGAGTGGAAGTGGTCAAAACAAGACGACACATAGACGATGGTATATAAGGGCGCGGGTTACCCGTGTTTATGTCACAGTAAACCGACCTATCTGTAAACGGAAGAGGTCGCTTTTCAATTTGCAACGAAGTATCTGTTCGAACAGCTGACAGTGTGTCGTCATTAATCTGTTCATCCGCCAGTTTGTCGAGGTTCAATGTTGCAGGTTGGACTGTGTTAAGAGTTGTCCGAGGCAAAGCATCGGCAATTGTGTTGCTGGTGCTGCTAATTAGCTAATATAACGAATATCAGATGTGAATTATGCGATGTAACCCAGGTATCGAATGTCACGTGGGTTGTGCTTATCAGACTTTGCATTTAAAGCGTATGTTAGTGGCTTGTGATCCGTGAAAACCGAGAAACCACGTCCTTCCAATATATGTCGATAATGTCTGTTGGCTAGATATACTGCCAACAGTTCACGTGAAAAGGCACTGTATTTGACCTGGGCAGAATTAAGTTTGACTGAGAAAAATGACAGGGGTTTTTCGACGCCGTTAATTACTTGATGAAGTACAGCTCCGACTGTATTCGATGATGCGTCTGTGTTTCTTAACCAATAGAAGATTGAATTTACAGAAACGAAGTGGCGATTGGTTAAGGTTTTTTTTTTTTAGGGAAGAATACATCTTTCCGAAAGGGGTCGAAGATTCCACACACTCACCAAAGATTAAAGCGATTTTGTTTTCAGTGATAAATTTTCTCTTTTATGAATACCAATAGAAAATAGTGAATGGTCACATTCCACCGATTTTTACTAGTTCCATCTAGGAACACCATCAAGTTTATAAAGCATTATTACAATACAAGCGGGGATACCCGGCGTTGCTCGGAAGATCTCTGAATAAGTTTATTATTGACAATTTATTGATATTGTTCAGCCATCTTATGGAAAATGTTTTTTTTATTCAAACTTTAAAAAATAAATTTCATTGTTTTTTGTTATTTTTTGGTTTGTTACAAAATAACTAAGTTTATGAAAATACCACACTACAAATAGCACGCTCGGGGGTGGGGGCTTGGGGAAGCATCCCCATATTTTTATTAAAAAAAGACACTTTATTTTTCGATTTAAATATTAACATAAATATACTGTTAATATTGTTTTTAAACAAATGAAACTTAGATAAAAATTCATTAACCTTTAAACTTAAATTAAGATATTTAAACATTTAATTTAATTATTTTTCAAGCAAAAACTATAGTGAGCCTTACTTTTTCGAAAAATAATTATTTACTATATTTATCTTGGAGGAGAATTTAGATTTTAAGTAAATAACGTTTTACTTTTAAACATTAATTACTATTTTGATTGAAAGAGTAGAAACGATACATTTTAAACTTGGTTTTAAAATTTCAAGTTGTATTAGTATTCGCAAAGAAAAAAACTTCAGTTAAATAAAAATTAACAAAGACAGACATTACTTACGGTCAACATTAGTCATGTTGAATATGTGTTACGAATTTATTTTATTTAAATTAATTTTCGAAAAAAATAAGGCTCGCTATAGTTTTTACTTTGTAAAACTTAATTTAAAATGTTTTTTTCTTTGGGTTTGTAACAAAAAAAAAAAAAACAAATAAAGTTTATTTTTTAAAGATTGAATAAAAATTATTTTCCATAAGATGACCGAAAAATATTAATAAGTCAATACACCCACAGACATCTGCCTTTTAGGGTGATACTAAGTCTGTATATTTATTTTGTAGCTGGACACACACAAACTTTTTTGTCAGATAATTGTATTATTATAATATTTTTCTTTTAAATTTACTTTGTTTTAATATTCATTTTTTAAAAAGTTGCGCTTTTATTTACTATAGATGCGAAATTAGATTCAAGAGAATAGAAATTTAAAAAATACATACATGTATAGCGTTTAGCAGAATTAAAAAGTAAAAACCAACAGTAATCCTAATCTGGAATAAGAGTAATTACTGTTCGTTTTTACTTTTTAATTCTGAGAATTTCTAAAGCATTTTAATTTTTTTTAAATATTCGTAAACAAATCATACGATATTTTTTTTTTTTACATAAACCTGGCTTATGTGATAATGAGTCTGTATATATATTTACTTTGTCATGAATTACTGTAATTTTTTACTTTTAACAGGACACATGCGCACACACACACACATATAGACAACTACTCTTTATGTAGAGATATGACCACATAATTGCTGTGAAATACTTTTATCCACAAAAATTTTAAGTTCCTACATAACTGTTTTTTCTAATTAAGTTATAACTGTTATATACATATAAAAGTGAGAGATGCACTGCAAGTTAGCCTTTAGTAATATATATATATATATATATATATATATATATATACACACACACACACACACACACAACTGTGTCATCACTGGCCAATCAAAACTCGACAAAGAAAAGTCTTATTCTTAAACCATTTCGATTTTACAGCACCAAGTTAACACTGGGACCCTTTCAAATGTAAGATCCTAACTGAATATTTTTTTATATGAGCTTTTTATTATGTCCTTCTGTAAGTGGTGATATCCTGTGTAGATTATTTACCTGCCCTTGATTCAGCTATAATTTATGTACATGCCGGTCAAAAAGTAAGAAATGTCATTTGACAATCTGGCAAGAGACATGAAATTTAAGTCTGTCAAGCAAATTTGTAAGCAGATGAAGTTTATAGAAAACAAGACTAACTAGAATGTAGACAATACATTTATTTTGAGTAAAATATACATCCAAATACTTTAAGAATGGAAATAATGGGACACCTGGCACAAAATAGATGAGAATCCCATTGTGACAATTCAGCAGCAGTATTGCAAGTTGGACATCAAGAGTGACAGTAAGGTTGGATGTGCTTGTGCTCAGGTTTCTGTCTATTGACCCACTAAGTAGGAGATATCCTGTTCAGGGAAGATGATCTGAGAAGGAAATTAAAGATCCATCTATTTTTAAAAGTTAAATAGTTTCATAGTTAAAAAGGTGAATATTCCTTGCCTGCCAAATTACTCCACATCCCAACAATTCAATATACAATAAAAATAAATTTCAGC
Organism: Acanthosepion esculentum; assembly: GCA_964036315.1. NCBI lineage: Eukaryota > Metazoa > Mollusca > Cephalopoda > Sepiida > Sepiidae > Acanthosepion > Acanthosepion esculentum. Next base: position 134,432,686 of record OZ038478.1, read on the forward strand.
CAACTGAAGCACAAATAGAAACCATCCCCTTCTATTTCAGTTGTTGATTAGATATTTGAGGGGTTCTTAGACAAAAAAAAAAAAAAAAAGAATGGGAAAGAGAAATTTAAGGTTTGGTCATATAGTCAATTTTTATTTTTATTAAAGTGGGCTTAAATTTTTCAGTACTCACTCATGCTGAAATACTATTTTGCTGTATAATATATATACAAAATGTGTTTTTATTCTAATTTTTTTTATGTACTAGAATTATCTCACTTGCGCTAGTGACGTCAGATGACTACCTTTTCTCTGACAATGACAAACTATTCAAACAGGTTTACAAAAGTGGGAGGTGAAAAGACCAACTGTAAAAGAGCAGAGTAAAATAATACTTGGGAAATATATTTAATGACTCGCATACGAAAACCTAATCATAAACTATCAATTTTATATATACTATCTTTGTTTTAATATGACATAAGTAATAATCATGATAATGTTAAAATATTAAAATGTGATTCTTTACAGATAACAAATTTTCTGACTGCAATGTTACAAAATAGATTTGGGGATTATTTTTGTTACTGAGAAAATGTAGCTTGCTTAATTTTAATTCAATGGCATGGGTTATCAAAGAAATAAAGATATTAAATGAAGACTGATGCAATCAAAGCATTTGAATGATACAATACCCATAGACAGAAGCCATATCTTTCCTGGGAAGAGGTGATCTGATAGCCAAACTTATCACAGTGTCATGGCAGTAATAAAAGGCAAATCTTGAGTTTTAAACCAAGTTCTTATAAACACATTTATCACCATGTGCTTACATAGAAAACTTGGATGTTTAAAAAGGACAAATTAATGGACAAAACACTTGAAGTTTCATTCCACATTTGTTAATTTGAGAAATTCAGATTGACTTAATCAGAACAGGTTGTTGAAAGTGCCCATATAAAACAGTATCATTTATATGTAGAAAAAGTATTAAAATCAATTTTTCTCCCCCGGAATAGACAGGAATCTTAAATATTTTATATGCTAAAATGTTAGTATGGTATGTGTGAGTCTGTAGGGGGAAAACTCATTTGTTTATTCAGGAGTTACTTTTTATAAATATTAAGTGTGTGCACATGTGTACACACACACAGCAAGACACATAGTTAAGCTAACAGTAATGTAGAGAAGTCTTCTAGATTTTTCTCCCTCACCCCAAACTAAGTACAGAAACCCACTACTGCAAGTTGTCCTGAGCAACCTTGAGTGTAATAAAACTAAAAGGAAAAAAAAAAAAAAAAGATCGAATGCCAAATAGGTGAATATTATCAATCAAAAAAGCTCACCTTAAAAAAAAAAGAAAAGAAAAAAAAAGAAAAGAAAAAAAAAAAAAAAAGAAAAGAAAAAAAAAAGAAAAGAAAAAAAAAAAAAGAAAAAAAAAGAAAAGAAAAAAAAAGAAAAGAAAAAAAAAGAAAAGAAAAAAAAAGAAAAGAAAAAAAAAGAAAAGAAAAAAAAAGAAAAGAAAAAAAAAGAAAAGAAAAAAAAAGAAAAGAAAAAAAAAAGAAAAAAAAAGAAAAGAAAAAAAAAGAAAAGAAGAGAAAAGAAGAAAGAGAAAAGAAAAGAAAAGAAAAGAAAAAAAAAACAGAAAAGAAAAAAACAGAAAAGAAAAAAAAAAGAAAAAAACAGAGAAAAGAAAAAAACAGAGAAAAGAAAAAAACAGAGAAAAGAAAAAAACAGAGAAAAGAAAAAAACAGAGAAAAGAAAAAAACAGAGAAAAGAAAAAAACAGAGAAAAGAAAAAAACAGAGAAAAGAAAAAAACAGAGAAAAGAAAAAAACAGAGAAAAGAAAAAAACAGAGAAAAGAAAAAAACAGAGAAAAGAAAAAAACAGAGAAAAGAAAAAAACAGAGAAAAGAAAAAAACAGAGAAAAGAAAAAAACAGAGAAAAGAAAAAAACAGAGAAAAGAAAAAAACAGAGAAAAGAAAAAAACAGAGAAAAGAAAAAAACAGAGAAAAGAAAAAAACAGAGAAAAGAAAAAAACAGAGAAAAGAAAAAAACAGAGAAAAGAAAAAAACAGAGAAAAGAAAAAAACAGAGAAAAGAAAAAAAAGAGAAAAGAAAAAAAAGAGAAAAGAAAAAAAGAGAAAAGAAAAAAAAGAGAAAAGAAAAAAAAGAGAAAAGAAAAAAAAGAGAAAAGAAAAAAAAGAGAAAAGAAAAAAAAGAGAAAAGAAAAAAAAGAGAAAAGAAAAAAAAGAGAAAAGAAAAAAAAGAGAAAAGAAAAAAAAGAGAAAAGAAAAAAAAGAGAAAAGAAAAAAAAGAGAAAAGAAAAAAAAGAGAAAAGAAAAAAAGAGAAAAGAAAAAAAGAGAAAAGAAAAAAAGAGAAAAGAAAAAAGAGAAAAGAGAAAAGAAAAAAAGAAAAGAAAAGAAAAAAGAAAAGAAAAGAAAAAGAAAAAAGAACAAAAAAACTTTAAACTTGCATACAAAAATGGTTAGGCAGATAGTCTTGTATTTGTAAAATTTGTGATATACAAATTATTAACCCCTTTGGCAAACAGATCTTAATATTATTACAAAAAGTTTTCAGATATATATTTTCAATACTTCCAAGAGTTAAAAAAAAAAATTTTAGCTCTTGAAATCACAGCATTACAATTTACAAGAAAACTGAGAATTATTGATGGAGAAAATTATATATATAATTTTTGAATTGACAAAGGGGAAACCTGATTAAATCTAATACAGACTTAGTTATATAGTTTTGTCAGGAAAAAAGATTATCTAAGGAGAAGAATATTGTCAATAATCAGTCAAATATGGCATGATGAGACAACAAAAAAGTAATAATTAAACTCCTGGAAAAATAATTGAGCAACAGTATCTATTCTGTATTAGTTATCAAGAGAAGGTGATACTTCAGCTGAAAGACAATTACCCATTTTTCAAAAGAAATACCCAACAGATCTTTTGAATATAAATTGGTGACCTGAGATGATCTCATGTTTGTCAAAAAATAAAGGTTCTTTATTTCATAATGGTTTAAAATTTAGTTCAAAACATAAGCAGTAATCTAGAGTCAGAAATCTTTCCACAACCAATGACTACTACATTAATGTATTTATAAAAACTACAAACTTAAGTCAAATACTTGAGTACTGCAGTTTTTATTTTAGGAAGAAAAAAAAAAGAGAAAAAAGTAATGATTCTGAACAATATGGTAACCATTTTTATGCCATAGTAGTTGCTACATTTGAATACACATTTCAAACAATAAAACTATTATAGGACACGGAGTAATTTAAGATTCAGTCAAATTTACATAAAGAAACTTAATAAAAAATATATTCATCTTATTTTTAAAATTTAACCAAACTTTAGAATATGATTAAATCATGAACCCCTTGTGATAGTCAGATAGTGTTGCAGATCACCTCTCCAATATTGTGACCAAGTTTTACTAAATATTCACCACTGAGGCCATGTGCAGAAATAGTGTAAACATTTCCTGAGTGATAAAAAACTGATATTTTTTAAGGAAAAATTACTACCAATCAGCTTCAAATCAAAAACACAGACTACTGATAAAAGCATAAAAATAAAAACAAGAACCAAGATAAAATAACTATGAAGTCTTAATTTCAAACAACCAACTTCCCATCTACTTGCTCTATTCTGTGGTAAATGAAATGCAGGACAAATTTTGCTGAAGGGGAGGAGAGCTTAATCACTATGGATTCAATGGTAGGAGATAGAAAAAATCTTGCAGATGAAATTTGTAAAAGTAGGATATTGCACAGAAAGGTGGATTCCTAGCTTTCAAGGTTACTCAGGGAATGTAAGCACATTGTACTTTCTACACTAATAACCACTGCAACACCTTGCACTTAGACACAAGAAAACTTATAGAATTATCAGTTTGGAAAAAGTGAAAATATATTATCACAGGAAGGGAATAATAATAAAGATTCCATAACTAATTTCCAATGCAGTTCATGTAGCATGCAAACAGGTAGCAAGTGAATAACATTTTAACCACTTTTACCAACAATAAATTAAGCTAAAAGGAAACTGCTTGGTGAAGTTCAGAATATGAGTAAATAACTTAAATTTCTTGAAATTGGAAGGAAGGTACAATCTCTTATAGAGTCTGAGGTGGTGTTTGGACACCCCAGCTACAAATGGTCTTAATGTTGAATGCAATAGTAAAACACTATAAAGTGTTAAAAAAATGATATCGATAATTTATACAAATGGCATAAAATATTCCAAATAGTTCAACATTAATCTCCTTAGATTTCACAGCATATAAAAAAACATAAAGCCATCACATAACAGAAGAAAGAGGCACTCAGGAAAAAAAAAATTATACTTGTGATAGAATCTTTTGAAAGCATGTAGTTGGTTTGTTATACTTGCATGTACCTGTTGTAAATGGTGAGAACTTAAGTTCATAGGAATGATCAATTTGATATTTGTGCCATTCTTAAAACCGTAAAATAACAAAACAAATTCTTTTTATAAAAAAAAGAAATGTACAAAACTTTTGCAATACAAAAATGGCCCAAACTAGAAAAATGCTGAATGAGAAAAATTTTCAACATCAAATAATTTTGTGTTTTGAAACATTGAAGTTATAAAATAACACTAACTGAACTATTTTTTTTGTAAATAAAAAAACAAAATAAAAAAAACTGATGGAATTATGTAAAAGCAAAAATGGATATGTCAAACTGTATGTGAAAGAGAATAATTATGAAATTCTGCATGGAAGGAAATGTGTGTACATTTATTTTTGGTGATGCAATTCTTATTTTTATGAAAGAAAAAATACATAAATACTGGTAAAATAAAATTCTGGCCAACAAAGAAATCCCACAGCTTAATAAATTTGTCATTTTATTTTTATTTTTTTAATGCAAAAATGTTGATTTAAATATTTCAAGATTAATGAAATAATTTTTAAATAAAGTTCTATTTAGTTTATATAGTTATCCTTAAATTATTATGCAATCTAATATTTTGATTAGAAATTGTCAAATAAGATTGTATAGAGCTCATGAGATTTATAGATTTGTTCTTTTTTTACATTCTAAAAGAGCATATGTGTGTGAATAAAACCAATAAATAAATAATTATTTGGGTTTCTTTTTCAAATAGTTTTATATTATAAAGATATAAATTATATATAATTTATAAACTGTAAGCAATTTAATCATTTTTAAATAAAACAATTGACAATTTCAATAGGTCTATTGAATATTCATAATTCAAAATATTTCACAACTAAAGTGACAATTATTCATGCTTTAGTAAACCCTATCCAATAATTAAGGTTGCCAAGTGCCCTTTATTTAGCTCTTTCAGTCCTTGGTCTTTGTTGAAGGTAAAACATGTCATTTTTCATTATATTGTTAATCTACAGAAATTAAAAATTATTAATGTATTTTTGTCTGTCTTTTATTATAACTTGACAATCCTATGAATAATATTAGTTCAAATATTGGTATATTATAGATATAGTTTGTTGAATTGTTATAAATCATGAAAAGCTCTGAATAAATTCAACAAGAAAATGAGAACCATGATACAAAATAGATGTTTGCAAAAGGTTTTAAGTCATTAAAATTCAATTCAATTTTTTTTAAACCAATAAAATCTATTTATATCAATCAACTACTAAAATTAGTAAGTTTGCAACACAGTTAAAAAAAAAAAAAAAAAAAATTGCTTGGAGAAAAACTATTTGCTGGTACCAGTGCTGACAATCTGCAATCATTGACACTTCAAAAACAATACCAAAATATTTTATAATTTTATTTTCTGTTCAGCAATTTAATCTATGAATATATATGCAATACCAAAATATTATAGTGACTTATACTTCAATGTCAAAATCTAAACAAAAAAAAATGCATTGCTTTACTTTATAGTAATGTAAAAGTGATTTATTGTGAAATGACACTGTATATCAATTTATTTGCCATTTGTTCATAGAACTTATTGATTTAAAACTGAAAAATTGTAATAAAATATTTGATTATCTCAATGTGGTAAGGACTAGATATAATTGCAAGTTTGTCAACTTCATGCTATATAAATTGTATATAAAATGCCTATGTGAATGTTTAATTAGATATCCAGCTTCAGAAAATCTAAAAATAAGCTATTCAAATTGGATATTAAATCTAAATTACAAGTTTGTAACTGTCACCGAGAGTATAGTTATGCACTGGTTAAAAGAAAAGTACAGGCATAACTGGTTTTATTGGATTCTGAAGATATTACATTTTTAACAAATTAAAATCTAAGGCAACCCAATTAGTGCCATTTTTCAACCACATTTGCTTACTGTGTCATATTTTGGTAGGTATATGTTTTTGATTTTATTAAGGGATATACATTTTTCTCATTTTTAGATCCAATGCTATTATACATTTCATAAAGTACAATATAATTTAAAATTAACTATTTTTACTTTTAAATATCTGAAAAGTAGTTGTACTAAGACTAAGAAGTACACAATATTATTCAAGTTGACCAGTTAGAAAAAAAAATGATGGTGAAGAAGAGAACAAACCAAAAAATATTTTACATTTTAAGAGAGTCAAGAATAAATTCTGACTAGGATATAAATGTACATGTTTAAATTACAATCAATTCCATAAATGTTCATTGAATATAAAAAAGAATTCTTTTTATTCAAGTGTATGAAGGAAGAATGAATGGACAGACAGAATACTCAGCAATTTCAAGAGACAGTTGTGGAAAAGATAAAATTGCCAGTATAAGACCTTGTTTAAAAAGAAAAAAAAAGAAAAAAGAAAAATGGAGGGAGCAAGATAGACATTATCAAACACTCACTAGCTTGACTAGAATTATTAAATTAACCTATTGCCAAGCGAAATGACAAGACATGTGTTACTATGATAGCTAAATAATAATAAAAAAAAGCTTATAGAAGTTATATTCAAAAAGTAGTATGTATAGAAAAATGTATGCAAAATTTTCTAATATACAAAATAACAGATATGGAAGCAAATTTTAAGAGGATCACATAAAATTGGTAAAGGTATTTCTGATTATAAACTTAGAGATTCTGAAGAGAACAGATTTTCTTAAATTGAAAGAAAAAGTAAAACATTTCTAACATCTGATAGAACAATTGTCATGCTACAGCAAATCCCTGAAGGGATATGAAAATTTCCAATTAAAGGAAAAAGTGAATTAGTTAAAAACTGTTTTAATATCAGGAAAAAATATTTAGTTTCAGAATCATTTTTCAAGAGAATTTAATTCTAGTAGTTGTTCATTGCCAAGATCTTAAGCTAAGTTTAATTTTTTTATTCAAAACAGCTGAGAACACACAAAAAGATGTTTTGATTCTCCCCACAATTTAATGGTCTGATCTTCATAAGACAATTTAACATTTCCCTATTTCCTTCTCTGAACAAAGATATGTATGCCTTACAGGAGATTTAATTTTTATGAACAACCTTGTCACAATGTCAGTAAAATAAAGGGCAGGAATTTGGATGGTATACAAAATGACATTGTCCAACTATTTAACATTTTAATAAAAGTAGGAAAGGAAAAAAATTGTTACAAATCAAGCCAAAACCCATGTGCACAGAGAAAATGTCTTAATGATAGTTATTAATCTTCACATTTTTCCTTCTCTGGTATATTTCTAAAAGAAAGATTTGTGTACAAATGTAAAATTAAATTATTCAGGCTCTTTGAATATTCATACAGAATTTTTTTTAACATCCAAATATTCCACACTAGTGGATAAATGTAATTTCTTTAGCCAGAAGTATTGTAAAGCCCTAAGAAACTTAAATACAGTATGAATAGGTTGTAAGTTTTATAAATTAGCAAGTGGTCTAACCATTATAGCAATTGTGTATAAAAAGACTAATTCAAAATCTATATAGTACTCTTTGGCTGAGTTAACATGGCTGTTGTAAGCCGTTTTGACTGATGGGCCACAACTCACCTCAGCAAAATATCAAGAAATCTGAGTTATTTAATACAGAGAATAATATTAATTAAAATTAATTTTTAGTAAATTTTAGAGATTTTGGCCAACATTTTGATAGTAATTAACTGTTAAAATCTAGTTGTTTCAGTCAAGATTAAGTAGTAAACACTTAGCAGAATTTAACTAAAAGGAAAAATAATGCAATTTGACAATTTTTTCACAACTAGAATAAAACATTAACATGAGATTTATTATCAATTGTTAAATCATTGAAACCTATTAGACATTTTAAATTGTTCTACAAGAAAATTATTCTATACAAACTTTCAGAAAATATGAATCTTAGATTTTAAAAGTATTTAAAGATATTTGAATTCATTTGGATAACTTTATCCAAAATTACTGAATTAACAAAGCACAAAATGAAAAATGCTCAAATATTCAGTTTTGAATGTATCCAGATCTCAAATGGCTAAATATCAAAATTAATAAAAACTTAAAAATAATAAAAAGATTACTTAAAATATTTTATCAGCATTATTTTCTCATCAGGAGTTTGTGGTTTTTTAGAATACTAACAGCATGAAGTCAATTTTTAAAAAATTTTGACAAGTTATATATCATAAGAGTTCAACAAATAAATCATATCTATGTCCAATTAGTAATTTATTGATCACTGTCTGTCCCAACCCTGATTAGCAAGAGGGTATAATGATCATTTGGTTAGTGACAGTTTGAGAGGCACATTATACTGGACTGTTAAGGCTTTATAGATACAAATTCATATCCTACTACCACCTTTCTGGTAGTAGTTAAAACTGCTATGCACACAGTATTTATATAATATCTAAGAATTATTTTAAATTAGGGAACTGTAAAGAAAAAGCACCATCATGCACACACACACACTATCTATATATATATATATATATATATATATATATATATAAAGGTAATGTTTTTATCACTGCAACTATTCTTCTATTTTAAGCACAAAGCAGTTGAGAACATTTTAAGTATCATTCTGAAGATAATCACAAGTGCTATAGACACATTTTTACTTTAGCTATTTAAGTACAAAGTTTCCTAAGATTCCTACTAACTGAAGGTTTCTGAAGCCAACTATACATAGCAATACATAGAATTGTCTGTAGATTTTAGCTTACAACCACAGTGATTAATAATTGTTTTAGAGAGAGAAAAGAGTAGGTTGATTTGTATTTATGACTTAACCTTTTGCAGGTTATTTAAAGCCAGAAGATATTTTTAGATAAGAATTTTCTGGAGATAATGATTTACTGATACAGGTCCTACTAATTAACCTATAGTTAAGGGGAGAAGTGTATTTGTGCATAACTGAATATAACAAACCTGACTAGAAGTGGAACTCAGCTCTTCTATTTCCAATTTGTTATCCATTACACCACTTTGCACATCCAAGCATACAGCACTTGGTATTCCTAAGTAGTCACCTATCTAGATCCTGACCAGGTTCAACATTGCTTAACTTTAGTGGTCATATGAGAACTAGTGTTTCAATTTGATGTAGACATAAGCTTAAGAGAGAGAGAGAGAGAAAATGCAGATTTTCAGTTGATTACATAATTGAAAAAGATACTGAAGAAAATGCTCAGATCACTAATATTATCTTTAATGGCTTAGTAATCTAATCTAGCATAAAATTTTTCTTATCAGTGCTCATGAAAACTTGCTAAAATTTCTATTTATTAACTTGACTTAATTAGAATTCATTTTAATATCATTACTAGCTATTCAAAATAGACAACCAAATGACAGCATTTTCCTGAATCTGTCATCATTTTTAATCTTAGCAACATGGGTATGTCTGAAAGATAAATAGAACAAGAACAAATTTGCAATTTCTAAGAAAATAGAAACCATTTTTTTAAAGCTCATTAACGTCAAGCAACACTATCAACATTAAAAATATTAAACAAAAGGAAATTTATCAGTAAGCAAAATAAACATTAACATAAAACAGTTTAAAGTAATTTTCTGGGTGTTTTTTTTATAAAGTAAGATTAATGACACAACCAATCAACACATTTCCCTAGATATATGAGAGAGAGAAAAAAATATGTTTTGTTTCGGTAATACAATGTTGATGCACTTTGTAGCCTCCCTTGTAGACTACTTTTTTTTATCCACATATTGGAATAAAAAATATAACCATTCTTTGTACAAGGAATTACCAGTATATCTATATTTGAGAAATAATTTTCTATTAATGTGAAAGAGAAAGCATAGAAAAATTCTAAATTTAAAAAAAAAAAAAAATGCATGCTTTAAGGAATTTTGACAAATTAAGATAAGTCCAAGAAAACAAATGTAAAAATTATATAAGCATGAAATTTCTTTGCAAAAATGAACTAAAAAACATTTATTCTTGCTTATAGCATGTTCTGTGGCAACTGAAAATATCTTTCAAATTTTATGATTATATGCAATTATCAGATTGCACGCTCTATAAAAATGTCAGTGAATTTCTTTAGTTGTTTTCTATGGCATTTGCAAATTACATTTTCAGAAGCTTCAAATAATGCATTATTGAAACCAAAATGATTATCAGGGAACAAAAAAAAAATTTTTTTAATTATTTATAACTTTTTTTTTCAACTGCTGTTGACTTGCATCAATAAAGTTCTAAAAATATTGAACATAGAAAAGTGATGCCAGTCTTCACTATAGCAATTTTGCTGATTCCTTACAAAAAAAAAAAAAAGATTACAAGGGAGACTGGACGGGGAGAGTAACAGGTGTGTGTGTTTTATATATATATATATACACACATCTCTCTACAGATATACAACTTCTTTTATGCATAACTTCATGTCACCAGATTCACTATATTGTGATATGATTTACATAAAGAAAAAGATATCTGCAAAGCTGTAGGTGTTTAAAAGATACATTTGGTGATATGAAGTTACTCCAGGAGAGGAGGATGATGACAGCTATTGTAAGCTGTAGTGGCAGCAACAGCACCATTGCCCAAAAAATGCTGCAAACAGCAGCCACAGGCATAGATCCTTTAAATCTGATAAGGGGGGCATAGTACTTTTTACTAATAAGCACCAAATTTTAATTTTCTGGTTGTGTCTCATGGTGAACATAACAGGAGGGACCAATTAAGAAAAGAAGGATAGCAGGTATTAAGAGGAATATTATCAGCAGCATTAGTAAAAGTCCAAATTCCAAATCTGGAAAGTGATAGGAAGAGAGAGGTAGCTGTCATCCAGTAGATAGAAGAGGGAATGACCTGATCAAGATATCATTGTACAGGCATCTAGCTTCATTCTCAGATCAGGTGCTATCACAGCTTTCACTTCCTCCAAGGCATCTGGGTAAGAATTATGCACATTTCGCACAAACTGGACCAACATGTTCTCTGTATCTAAAACAGAAAAAAAGTACATGCAAGTGATTAAAAAAAAATATTCAAATATAAATCTAAGAGAAATTAGAATGGGTTTAAATTATTAAATTGGCTGGACATTGCAATCATTCTTTGTGTTTCTTAATAATGAAGTGACCCTAAATTAAACACAGCCATGCAATAATGTATAGCTCCTTTCTTCACCTGAAAACCAACAAAGTTTAAGATATGCTGGAGTCTTAGCATGGACACATCTATCCATGCACATTTCAGAGCTCTTCATAATTGTTTGTTGAAGTGTGACTGCAGAGAATTTAATGAAATCAGCAACATGCCCCATACATGCTGAATAGAGTTTAAATTTGTTAAGCACAAGAGACAATGGAATACCTGAAGTCAATAAAATGTCATCTTCATATGATTGGGGAATAACTGTGTTGTACTGCTAGAACCATCACCACTAGGAAACATGGCAAGCATAAAGGGGAGTGAAAATGGTCTGCAACAAATCTGTGCCAGTCACATCTGTCAAAAGAGACTCCAGTTTCAGTAATCTTTGTAAGCTTCACACACCTTTTCAGTCATCACTAACTTGTACATTCTTCTGACTGACATGCAATCTTCCTTACATGAATTTGACCATTGGCCCAGAAGAGCTTGAATGTGGTTTATCTGAGGAGGTAACACATGCTAATCTTTCATAGTCCAATGACAATGATTTCCTGCCAAGGTTAGGCACAGTAAGCAATGTTGCAGTGTCAATAATGGCAAACTTGTTGGTTAATGAGTACAAAATCCTACAGAATGCAGTACAACCAAACCACGCTAATAGCTTAGTAGTGAAATCTAGGATTTCTTGGTTTTCTTTGAATTGATAAAACTTTCCCCAGCTGGTTTGCATAATATGGCAACACCACTGTTAGGTTTTCATTATTCTGTGTAACATTTTTTTTTATAACAATGGTGTTGCCATATTGTGCAATCTAGCTGAGAAAAGTTTCAAAATTAATTTACAGAAAACTGAGAAATCCTAAATTTCACTACCAAGCTATTAGCATAGTTTGGGGGTGTACAGTGCATAGACTGATAAGTTGAGCAATACCAGAATTGAATTGATACAGGATTTGGTGCAATATTGTCTTTCATTGGGTGGTTAACTATCCTTTCAGTCACTGGTAGAACTGTTCTTGCATCACCTGTTGATTCCTGGTAAACTCTTGCTACTGCAGAGTCTAGTTCTACAAGTGGTGTAGGACAAAACCATTCAATGTATTGCAGATTTTAATTTTTAGCACTTCAGTTTACTATCATTGTTGAATTCTTGTTTATTTTACAACTAGCTTAAAAGCCACCCTATTGGGCGGCATTTAAGCTAGCTCCTGTGGAGGGCTCTTGGTTGGGCCGTCATCACAATAGGTAGGGAGGAGTAGATGTGATAGGCAACAATAACTACAGAAGGACTCAAAATTAAAAGGTTCAACAATAATTCTTCTGCCACCACTTAATTTAAAAACAATTTGATGTATGTAGGTTCTTACTTTCCATACAAACAATTATTTTTATTTCATGGGTGATTAATTTTAATTATTCCCAAATTTATTTCCAAGTTATAAAAATTCTTGGAGGGGGAAAAAAAAAAAAAAAATGAAAATTACAGGATTGCAGGTCCAGATCCAGCCCAGAATGTTTAACTTGTTCATGGATTTGGCCCGATTGCAAATGGTGTGATATGTTGGGCTACGGCCTCTTGGAGGAAAGTTTAAAACACTGACAATTTTATTTTGAAAATCTAATTTGAGAACAGTAAATTTTCATTTGAACATGAGAGGTTGAGAGTTGTGTCCCTTTAATTGATTTTATCAGTAGAAGCTAAGATGTCGGAATCCGAAAACAATTACAGTAATGAAAATTTGGAAATCCAAAATTTCAGGATTGCGGGTCCAGATTCGTCTCGGAATGTTTTTAATATGCTCACCGAGTCTGCCACATTCCAAAATGACATATGTTGGGCTACTGCCTCTAAGAGTAAAGTTAAAGAAAGTGTGACAGTGACACACTGCATTCACATTTATTATATAAGAGGTAACAATAGATTTCTAGATTATATAAGACAGGAATGTGCATTCAGTACATTAATAGAAAGATTTAAGGAAAATATATGGACAAATAAAAATATATTAATCACTTCACTAATTTATGAAAAAGTATTTTAGCTTGAAACCAAATGGTGTGTATATATATATATATATATATATATATATATATTATAGTCAACAATAAACCAAATTCCTAACACTTAATACTGGGATCAACAGAATATCACCAAGTAGCAAAATCTTTAATGAAAATAAATTCACTTACAATCAAGCCCTCAAAAAAAAGTAATTTTTAAACAAGAATTAAATTATCAATAAAATTTGAATAATGCAACAAATCTAAAAACAGAAAAAGGAAGATATTATGGTTTAACTCACCTTTATGTAAGTTATCCAGTTTTAATATTGGCAAATATTTAATAGACAAACATTTTAATAATAGCAATCCTTTGAAAAAAAGTTTCAATAGAAAAATTTAAAAATTAGTTACTCATGTGTTAGTAGTGTAGAAAGTATAATTAGTTCCCACAGTAACCTACTCTTAAAAAATTTCACAGCAGGGAATGACAGGGAAATAAACCTCCTTGTAACTGTAGGGTCAAAGCTGACTGTCCAGTTGGAGGTATTTGCACTTTGGAAAATGTAGTTTATGAAGCTACTATTTTTCCAAAGGAAAGTATCAACCAGAAAAAGGTTTATATAGGAATTTCAGCTGGATGTTGGAAACAATATTTTTGCAATCACCGGCAATCCTTCACCAATGAATTTTTGAGATACCAAACAGTTCTATCAAAACATTACTGGAATCTCATTAATGGAGGCTTCATACCACAAATAAAATAGAAGATTATCTGTAAAGCTCAAGCTCCCAACAACTTCAGGGATAGATGCAATCTTTGCATCAAAGAAAAGATAATTTATAATTAAATATGAGAACACTGATGAGTTACTGAACCAACGCAATGAGCTTGTCTTCAAGTGCAGACATAGAAATGTGTCAAAATTCTCAAATAACATTTATTTTGGAGAACCTCACACCTGAAAATTTATAATTTATATATAATACTAACATATATGAATACATGCAGTTACAGTATTCATGTATGATCTTTCATGTGGTTTCCCTACCTCCATCTATAACCTTAATTTACGGATTTATTTTGTTGCATGTATTATCTATTGTATTCCATTATCTTTTATATATTTAAACATATTATTAAATATAACAGACAATGAATGTCTATGTCTGATTATGAGCTGTTTGAATGTTTGCTTTAATTTCTGGTGAACATAAAGACAATTGTCCAACATTTGGATATTTATTTTTTATTAGGTTGGTCCTAAGCTTTTGACTCACATGAGCCATCCTCAGAGAGTTTATACAGACATGAAACAAAGATATCCACTGTCAAAGATGATATTTTGACATGGAAAATTGCTATGCAAACGGTTGCGGAATAGCAGACGCAAATCTTAAGTTCAAGATGTGGTTCTATGACATCATGTGAGAGACCAAAGTATTACAACAGAACCAATGTCTAGATGCAATGTAATGTGTTGCAACTAGTTTGAAATGTAATTTTGTTGAGTGTGGGTTACCTTGTTTTAATGTAGATGGTTCCAATATCTGAAGGTTCTTTTTACTGTGTGTACGTGTGAGTATTATTGTGTTATCAAGTGATATTTGTCTAATATTATCTACATGGCTGTGTTTTTCTAACAAATGTTGTTTAATAGAACTAAGATCAGAAAAGTGACAGGTAAGTATACAGGGGAGCGATGTTGTAGTAAAACCAATATATGTAGCGTGTTTATTATTAGCATCAGAGATACAATCTCTGAACAAGCATGTAAACTGATACACTACATTGTTTTTTGTAGAGGATTTAGTTGTGTGATTGTAGGTTTATTACAGTCTACGAGGTCAATTGCTTATTATTAATGGGTTTAACATTTCTACCTATTGTTTTTGTGTTTCATGTTTGTAATTATTATGTATTTGGTTACAATAGTACAAGTTAATAGTGTTATGTTTATTTTGATGTACAATATTATCAATTTTGCTAGAGGTGGTATTAAGTTTGAGATACAATTTGTTGATCAATGACGGAATTAGAAAATCCATTATTAACAAGTGTTTGTTTAATGTTATGTAATTCTTTAAAGAATGTTTTTGGAAGAAGATATCATTTGTGTGCATTGGATTAAGTTTTTTATAACAGCTAACTTATTTTGCTGGAGGCATTTACTATTGTAATTAAGACATGAGTTAATGCTTGTGGGTTTCCTATATAAAGTAGTAGTAAATTTGTGTGTTGGAATGGAATTTTATTACTAAGTTCTAATGTAAATCTGAGGATGGAGTGACTTTCAAATTTGTTCTTAAGCTGTGTAATTTGATCAATATTTTTTGCTAAACAAAAATGTCATCTATATCTTACATATATAGGGGGTTTATTAGTGTCATTATGTGCCATGTAATAATTAGAAAAAAGGGAGCCAAAACACAAATGAAATTATAAACACTTCTTTAATAAAAGCAACCACACAACTAAAAAACAAAATAACAGCAGTATTCCTATCCAACAAGGTGATAAAACTAATACTTTGGTCATTTTAAACAAACATTAGTACCACTCAAAATTACAGGCCATTTTGGACGATCATAATAAATTTAAAAAAGTAAACCAAAAACACCACCTCCCAATTTAAAACCACATCAATAAACTTATTACTGCTAACAATGCTGACACAGGATCCTATAAACTTCAAAAAATTAAGGTGACTTTTTTGTGTATAAATATATATTTTGTATATGTGGACATGTGTGTGTGTATTTGTATATATTAGTATATATATATATATATATATATATATATATATATATATATATGTGTGTGTGTGTGTGTGTGTGTGTGTGGAGGAATAAATTTTCCAATTGTGGAATCATTCATTTTAAACAGAATCTGAGTTTTTAATGAAATTTTCAATAATAAATGAATGATTTGACTTTTTTGCAGATATTTTTAAAAATGTTTTTTTCCAAAAATAACTGTCTCTCCAATGTTGTTAACATTTTAATAAATATAACAATAACATAAGTTATTTCCTTAAAATTTGTTTTTACAAATCTTTGTAGTTATTTTCCTTATAAAACCCAAAAAATAATTAACAAATGTTTACATAAAAAAAAAGAAAAGTGGGTTGCAGATTTTCTGAGAATATGTTGGTTAGTCTATTTTTAAATATTTTATAACTTTTCTAAAAAATTGTATGTTGCAAATGAGAAGTCAGAAGGTAGTGGCCACCGAGATCCATTGCTAAAGTGGAAATAGAAGACAGGCATTAGTTGATGTCAAAATTGGAGGGGGAGAGAGAAAGAAAGATCAAACCAATAAGTCTAACAAATTTATTTCCTTTAAATGCTATCACATGCCTACCATACAATTTAAAAATAAAGAAAAACAATTCTCCAAAAACATCAGTTTATGAAACAACTGTCTTGTTTAAGCTTACCATCACAGAGCGATTCTCCCAGCTTAATAACGGCATCATCTTCAGTGCTTCACCATTGTAAACAAATTTAAATTGAACAAAAAAAAATCCTTTAATAACATTAACTATCAATGAGTAAAAAAAAAAAAAAAAAAAAAAAAGACCCCAGTATCTAAAATTTGTGCTAAAGCCAGAGTAGAACAATTTCCTGATGACTTATGCAGAAGAAAATGTTATTTTGCAAATTCTATATCCATAGTGTGGACACAATCAAAGATCACATCAAATCAAAAACTCCTTTGACAAAAAAATTCTTCAAAAAAGTCAGCTCAACTGAAACAGAAAAAAATACGAGATTATTTTGTCTTTGATATTGTGAAAATGTGCACTTTGACATTCCCCTATACAAAATTGACAAAATGAGGCCATTCATATTAAAACATTATAAAGATGGTACTATTTCAAGTGTCAATTGTGTTAGGCAACTTCATCTACCAAAATTGTTTGCTTATCACTTTGCTGCTCTGAAAGCCAAGCTTGATCAATCAGCATCATAACAGACAAAAAAAACTGACTGTTGTGACCACAGCATTTTGAATGTACTTGCAAGCATTCATGGGGGGGTCATTTCTTATTGATGTTGTGACCTTGCAAGAATGCAATCCTCAAACTGCAAGTCAGGCATGCATTCAAGCTGTAACATGTGGATATTGCATTTGAGGATATTATTGCCTTTGTAACAAATTCTGCAGACTATTGCAGAAAAGTTCATAAGACAGTGTTGTCAAATGTTTTTGTTAACAGTTGCCATGTCTTGTGCTTAACACATACTTTTAATCTTGTTGATGAAGTGTTTTCACACTGACCAGCATTTGATAATGTTACCTAGCTCACTATTTTCATCAAGTCAGCCTTTTTGTAAAAAGCTGAGTCGGAAAAAGTGATAAGGTTCCTTGCCTAAGGAACAAGTGAAACTGCTCCCTGTATCAATGGTAACCAGATGAAATTCCTGGTTTAATGTGGCCAAATATCACTCATAAGCAATGAGCCATGGTCTTGCAGTAGATAGGATTCTAGAATTAGTAAGTTATGGTTGACTACATCATGCCTCTTACCAAAATTTGCACCTAAATCAGAATTTCATGAAAACTGCACTTGTTTAATTACAGCTTTGACAAACTTAGAAGAAACTAACTCTCCACTTGCATGTGTTGTATATAACATGATGCAGGATGTAAACAGTATTTGCATATTGGTACATCAAAATCAACATTTGGCCTAGAAACTGATTGTCTTCTGTCTGAACTAGAAGACAGAGAGGGGTAGAATTATCTCAAATTTCCAAGATTTTTTCAGCACATCTTTTTTGAAACTGAATAAATTTCTGGATACCCACCCTGTGTATGACTTTTACAAGACAGCTCACCTGTTTGATGCTATATAGCTCCCCTGTATAGGTCATGATTTAGACAGTTCTGCACACATCAAGGACTTGGAATGTCTTTCTACAATTCCAAATGTATGTGAATTACCAAGATGATTTACCAAATCCTTGTAATTTCCCATCATTTTGGAATGCAAATAAGAGCAGATTTCCTCTTCTGAAACAGATTGCTAATAAGGTCATATGGATGCATGTTACCAGCATAAATGCTGAATGTTCATTTTCTCAATAAAAATTTACTCAATAAACAATGTGAAAGTCTTACCCCTGAGAACACCAAGCAACTCAAATGTTGTATTACAATGGAGAGTTAGAGAAGAGATTTTTTAGACTAGATATTTCCCAAATTAAGAAATTAACAATTTTAAATTTGAGCATTATTTCAGCTTGGGATAAGTTACTTTTTTATTTAAATTTTGAATTTGATTTTTAATATTTTGTTAAAGATTCAGTTATTAGGGTTTAATTAGTGTTTTGTAAAATTTTAGCCAAAGTGTTTGACTTTATTCAGATATTTGAGATTCAAGTTATTTGCTGTTTATACTTTAAATATGATTTTTATATTATGAATCAATAATTATGAATCAATCTAAATCCTTTTACTTAAAGAAAAATTTGATTGTGTTTTGAACGCGTTCTTAAAGAAGGAAGCTCTGACTAAAAGTCCTATGTCAAAGATATGCAGTCATGTTATATTTTTTTATTTTTACATATAATTTATTTTTGAACTTTTATTTTAACATTTAAAAAAAGATTTGTAGATATTTGCTATTTCTTTATATGCAATAAAACTTTGAATTATGTTTTTGTTTTAATAATTATATATATATTGTGTGTATGTATATTTGTACACTTGATGCAGTGCACTCTTATGTGCCTGTTTATACTTATATGTTTAGGGGTGTGTTTGGATATATATTATGTATATATACATGTAAGTATGCGTGTATATATTTATATATGTATGTATGTATGTATATGTTTTAAGTGCATATTAATGTATATGTATTTATATATAAATGTGTATATGGTTCCTATATATGTATATAGATGATGGCATATATGATTTTTTCCGAATTAGATTTTCATATTGATATATATTGTTTATATATATATATATATATATATATATATATATATATATATATATATATATACACACACACACTTGTGTATGTGTATATACAATGTGAAAGTCTTACCCCTGAGAACACCAAGCAACTCAAATGTTGTATTACAATGGAGAGTTAGAGAAGAGATTTTTAGACTAGATATTTCCCAAATTAAGAAATTAACAATAAGTATGTGTGTATATATTTATATATGTATGTATATATTTTAGGTGCATATTAATGTATATGTATTTATATATAAATGTGTATATGGTTCCTATATATGTATATAGATGATGGCATATATGATTTTTTCCGAATTAGATTTTCATATTGATATATATTGTTTAAACATTTTATTATATATATATATATATATATATATACACACTTGTGTATGTGTATATACATGTATATGTGTATACTCTATTTGTATGTGTATGTTTATACATATATGGGTGTATGTATTTATGTATATGTATGTAGGTGCATGTATATCTTCATAATTTTATCTTTTAATCACTTAAAATGATCTTTTTCTTATCAATTTATTATTTTTTAAGAAAATCTTTTTTACATATATTTTTTATGTTTTCTTGAATATTATTTTAAAAAGTTATATAATTTTTTGAATTATTTATTTAGGTTATTTTACTATTTTATTTTCATAATCACCTTTTTTAAAATTACATGGATATTGATGCTGTAAATAACTTGAATATATTCAATCTTAAACCGTGATGATTATCAATTTCAAATCACCTCATTTTTTCCTCGTCTTTCTCTTGTTTTCTTCCTCTTTCCTTTCTTTTTCCCTTGCTCTCTTTTCTGTTCCTTTTTGTAGATCTTCTCACATCCAGTGAAAATAGGTCAGCCTGTTTGCTCTCATCCACAATGGTTTTCTTTTCCCATATTACTCCCTGTCCCCTATATCTCTCTATACATATCTTTCTCCTTTTCTCCCTTCCCCCATATTGAATCCTTATTTTAAAGCATACTTTATGTTTTAATATTTCGTTTTTTTGCCTGTGCTTAGAAAAATTTTTTTAAATCCATTTATTGTTGAAACCATTTGTTCTGATGAGACTAAACTGATGAATTGGTTTTGCAAAATAAAATATTACCATGGATTTCTAAAGCCTCCACTTTTATAATCGTCATTTGCTCTGTTCTTACATTGAGCTCTCTTTGGACACACACACACACACACACACACACTCAAGATGTTGTAAAATTTGTTTTATTTTTCTAAATAAAAACATCTCACATGAACTCAAATTGTCATTTTATTCACATTTGAAGCAAAAATAATGTGCAGTCATCTGTTTTTTCTTGCCTATAGAGAAGGATCAGTAAGTCCTTAGTGTAATGATCTCGGAGAAGCATTTATTTTACAACAAATTAAATTTATTTTTAACAATTCAGTACTGTATATTAATTACATAAATCAAAATTTAATAACTCATTACAGTGTGTGTGTGTGTGTGTGTTGATGTATATGAGAAATATAAATATTTGAGAAGTTTACCTTTGATAATTTGTGAAGTTCCTAAAATTCCTGCAACAACTTTCAATAAGTCTGGTAACAGGAGAATGATCTGTATGTATAAAAAAAAAAAAAAAAAAAAAATGATAAATTCAATTTTACACACAATCAATTTTTAATTGTTCATATTTGTAAATATAATCTCATTAGCTACAATTTTTAATCTAAGTATTTTTATCATTTTTGTGTCTTCTCCAAGTACCACTTATGTCAATCTGGAATTACAGATTTAATATTTTGATGTATTTAGATACCTCATTACATATTTTATGGAGTAGTTAAATTGAGAAACTACATTTAATACTTTAATGCTACACTAGTTTTAATTAATTTTAACAAGTAAACCAAGTATATAAATAAATGGAATTAATTAATTTACTATTAGCAGAAACACAGGAAAAATACACTTTATAATGAATGCTTTGTACAAATAAAATTAATATCAGTTTCTAGTTCCAAAATTATAAATCTATGTTGACAAGTCAAATTATATTAGCTTTATTCTGGCAGTAATATTTACATTAGTTCTTGACCATTGAAAATCTTTAATATTTTCACAGAAATCTTCTAGCTGAACATCAGTATTCAGTGATTTACTTTTTTAATTATTTCCTCTGTTCATACATGAAATGCACTATAGATATTTTAGCTACTAACTTCCTATACATGATTTTAATATTTGCTATGTCACTATGTAATCATTCATAAAGCTTTGAGGTATGTTTCATAAATCCTACCCAGGATATCATTGATAACACTCAGAAGGTAGTATATCACTTATAATTTATTAATAGTAATTATTTTTTAGTATTCAAGTGGGATATTAAATTTCATGTTAAGAATCTGATATAATCTTAAAACAATAACATTTCAAATAATCAGATTTGGAAAGTTAAAAATGAATTCATCTTTAAAAGTAAATATATATTTTTATTTTACAATTATAGGTTTACAAAATTTAACACTAATAATTTTGGCCTGATCTTTTATGAATAATTTTTCTTTTTGCTGTTTTAGAGTTTTTTCGTTTTATTTTTAAATGAGAAAATGTTAACTTACTTCAGGTTTACTTCTTGAAAACAAGTTCATTAAACACTGGAATACAACAGCATTCTCATCAAAATCCTCTTTCAATGGTAAATACTGAAAGAGGACTGGTAAAATCTATAATAAAAAAACTTTACCTGTAACATTAACAGTCAAAAACTGAGGTTTCTTTAATGATGTAAAATTTAAGTTTGTTGTATTATCATTATAATATACTATTATCAATTACAACTACTCAATTGTTACATAGGTTTATTAGATACTAAAGATAATAAAAAAACTTAAATGATACACATAAGTAATAACAAAAGAAATGGAGAACAAAAAATTAAAAAGCATGAAGGCTTGAAGTAGATTGTACTGAAAATTACAAGACATTAATTTAATTTCTCTAAAATATTTTGTTGTTCTCACCTGGTCCAGTGGAAGTTCATCTGGCTTTTGTTCAATGATTCGACAAGCAGATGCACAGATATTATCTTTCACAGAATCTGTTTTCTCCTGCTGAAGTAAGGCGAACAATTGTGACAAAATGTCAAAAAGTTTACTGCAAGAATGTGTTAAGGAACTCTACAAGGGGGTGCTGAGAAGTTCACATCCTGCCCAAGAAAGAAGTAATAATTAACCCCCACCCCAATCTAATGTTTAGTTAGAATTTGCATATATAATTTATTCAAGTAGAAAACAAAAACTAATGGTCCTTACAGCATGTGGGAGACAGAACCAGTGTCTTCACACATGTGCAATAGGGCAGGTCGATTTTGGAACCATGGTATTGCACTGAATTTGAAAGTTGGGTTTGGCATAAATAATGACAGAATATTCTTTTCCATATCATGACTGTTTTTTGAAAAAAAAAAAAAAAAAAAAAAGTTGAAGTTCAAAATTGGAGCATTGAAATTACATTCGGGATCAGTGAAAGATTTAATGCAGTCAAAAACTTCCAGGCCCTTATGGAAAACAAATGAGTAATTATCATTTAAAATGTTTTCCAATTGCAACATTTACCGTCTTCTCAATAAATCAAAATTATGAATAATATAAAAATATTCACTTTATAAAGGCAAAATAAAGATTAAGTACAATGTATAAATAATAAATGTATTTAGGTTGTGATTTAGTCATATGGAATTTAAGTTCCATTAAAAGTTAAATAAATAAATAAATAAATAACTTAAGTAAAATAAATAAATAACTTAAGTAAAATAAATAAATAACTTAAGTAAAATAAATAAATAACTTAAGTAAAATAAATAAATAACTTAAGTAAAATAAATAAATAACTTAAGTAAAATAAATAAATAACTTAAGTAAAATAAATAAATAACTTAAGTAAAATAAATAAATAACTTAAGTAAAATAAATAAATAACTTAAGTAAAATAAATAAATAACTTAAGTAAAATAAATAAATAACTTAAGTAAAATAAATAAATAACTTAAGTAAAATAAATAAATAACTTAAGTAAAATAAATAAATAACTTAAGTAAAATAAATAAATAACTTAAGTAAAATAAATAAATAACTTAAGTAAAATAAATAAATAACTTAAGTAAAATAAATAAATAACTTAAGTAAAATAAATAAATAACTTAAGTAAAATAAATAAATAACTTAAGTAAAATAAATAAATAACTTAAGTAAAATAAATAAATAACTTAAGTAAAATAAATAAATAACTTAAGTAAAATAAATAAATAACTTAAGTAAAATAAATAAATAACTTAAGTAAAATAAATAAATAACTTAAGTAAAATAAATAAATAACTTAAGTAAAATAAATAAATAACTTAAGTAAAATAAATAAATAACTTAAGTAAAATAAATAAATAACTTAAGTAAAATAAATAAATAACTTAAGTAAAATAAATAAATAACTTAAGTAAAATAAATAAATAACTTAAGTAAAATAAATAAATAACTTAAGTAAAATAAATAAATAACTTAAGTAAAATAAATAAATAACTTAAGTAAAATAAATAAATAACTTAAGTAAAATAAATAAATAACTTAAGTAAAATAAATAAATAACTTAAGTAAAATAAATAACTTAAGTAAAATAAATAAATAAATTAATTAAGTAAAATAAATAAATAAATTAAGTAAAATAAATAAATAAAAGCATAAAACCATTTGGCCAACGCACCGGTGCCAGATCTATGGACATTCAAGACACTTCTGAATCATCATCTTCATAGTTTTGCTATGTACAGAGGGATCAACATTTAAGTTAATATGTTGAGTGTCACTGTCGAGATGAAGCCCACATGCATCCTCCACAATGTCTCCATTCACTTCCAATGCCACCCCAGTAGTCAGGGAACCTGTATCCACCCACACTGTCATTTTCGTGACTGCTCAAGCACCAGGATCTTCTTGATGCACTCATCACCATCTTGTGGGAGTGTCGGAGGTTTTGTCGCCCCAACCATTGGTCATTGCAGTGGTTTGTCACTTTAAGAATGCTGCAGCTGCCATAAGCCAACCACATGCCAGAAGGTGACCTACAAGTTTTCTGCAGAGAAACAACGTATTACGATGCGGGATAACAGTTGGAATATCTGTGAGCTTACTCCCTTGCCTCCATCAAAGTATGCTGCACTCCAGCCCAAACTTGCAAACCAAGCACTTTTGCACCATTGTTGATTCTCATGGCCCCTTACAGATCAGCCCAAAGTCAGAAGTCTGTGTATGCCAAAGTGACATTACCATATTGACAATTGCTTTCATTATAAGAGGCTCCACATTAAGACCAAAGCCTAATCGCGTAAGGCAGTACCCTAGTTCTTTGATTGCATTCATCCTGATCAGAAGGCAAGACCTAGTGGCTTTTTTCATGCCATCAGTATGTCAATCTTGACAGGACTTCCACCTTGCAACCAGAAAGCAATGACTGATCCCACAACAGGCTCTGATCTCCCCATCTATCGTTGTTATGCATACAGGCCCTTTCGCCCCTGACTGGCATATCTCTCTGCTGGCCATAGACAGTAAACACCCAGTATTGACCAGTGCAGTGACGGTTCTGCCATCAACCTGGACCCTGATCACAGGCAGTGCTGTGGTTAATACCATTGCATCGAAAGCACTTTGACATGAATATCCGTACTTTGCATTGGCCAGGTCGCCACTGCCACCATGACTTCCTTCATCTCCTCATCTCTCCTAATTACTTGGGCAAGCAGCTGGTCAGCAGACAGCGCATCCATACTAGACTGCGTAAGAAGAGTCCGCTTTACATTGCCTGGTAACCCATGCAAAAATGCACAAGTCAGCATACAGTCACTCATCCCGCCCATCAATTATAAATTTGTTTTTCTGAGATGAGAAGCACCACCAACATGGAGTGGCATTTATTGTAAAGAAAGAAATTATATAGTGTCATCAACTTTAATCCTATTTCCAGCAGACTTATTTCCATCAGTGTATCAGCTAGACCATACAACATGACCATCATCCAGGACTATGCTCCAACATTAGAGTATGATGATGAAGTTGAGGAATTCTACAAATTATTAGAAATTTACCCTGAGAAAAGTCCCCTGAAAAGACATCATCAAACAAGGGGATTGGAATGCCAATGAGGACCAAATGCATACATGAACTGGGCAACAACAGTTAAAAGATTTGGCATTGGGGAGACAAATGACAGAGGTATCAGACTGCTTGACTTTGTCAGAAATCTTAACAAGTGAAGATATTGCAGAAATATTTACTGAATGGTTTAACAACTGCTTTGTTCTTGAAGTAAGATATATGGAAGATAAAGATCTTGAGTTTAAAGTCCTCTTACTTATAGACAATGCACCCAGCCATCCAGATTTGGAACACACACATGTAAATGTCATATTCTTGCCACCTAATACAACATTGCTGATTCAACCATTTGATCAGATTATAATTTCAACATTCAAATCATATTATATACAGCAAACATTTATATACAATATATTATAGATTAACTAGAAAAAAAAATTATACACTTTCAATCATGAAAAAAAAAAATTACCATAATTGTATTAAATATGCTACCCAGGCTTTTATCCAAATTAAAGTCATCCATCTTAAATGCATGCTGGAGATCATTTTGGTCAGAATGTGTAAAGCTTAAAAATCATGTATCTAATATAAATATGAATGAATTACATTGATATCATCACTTTGTCACATCAGATTGGTAGAGAAGGTTTTGAAGAATTAACAATTGAAGATATTAGAGAATTAATTGACAAAGCTCTTAATGAAGAACAAATTATAGAGAGTATTTGAGAGAATCCATGTTAGTTTATAGTAGTGATGATAACCGAATTCGTATTCAAAACCAGTGAAACAAAAACACATGTTAATTATATTCAAAATACATGTGAAGATATATCGCCATTAAATATTTCCAGTGACAAAAGTGATTTTGCATCACTGAAAAACAGAAAGCAGGCATGTTTATTGTTTAGTAGTGACATTCTGAATGACTGAATATATATATATATTTGTGTGTGTGTAAAAAATAAATTTATTTGTATATGAAAATTAACATTTTTTTTTTTATTAAATATATTTGAATGGAATCTAGCTTTAATTCTAATATGTACACTATATATTTTTATTTTGCATAGTAGTCTCTGGAACATATTTTATAATTTGTGCCCAACAGTGTTAGAGTGTTATATATAATTTAAAATTAATTATGACCTATAAGATCTGTATAAGATCTTATTCATTAATTAGCCTTTTTGGTAATCTTTTATAATTTTTTACACCATTTTCACTTATCAAATATAGTAAAAAATTGCATATTTAGAATTCCGATTTGAAGAGATTTTCCATTCAATGAATGTAATGCAAAAAAAAAAAAATAAATAAAAAATAAATTCTTTAAATAGTAAAATTTTGAAGTTGATTTGTAAGCAAAAACCTGCAGAAATTAGGTATTTCTGGAAATTTTTTTCAAATGATCTTTAAACCCAAATGCTCAAAAATTGGTGAAAGCTATCAATCTAAAACTATGTAATTTATTAAAGTTACTCACAAAATGGATATGAATTTATTTGATTAACTGTAATAACAGATTATGTTGAGAAAATATATGCCATATGGAAAGTATTTTCTCAACAGGCTACAGACCTACCAATAGTATAAATAACAAGTGCAAATGCAAAATTGCTGTATATAATAAAATCATTTTTTGTATATTAAAATGAGAATATAAAGTATTCTCAGTTCACTAGTAATATTGCACCAATAATTAAATAATGCATCAATAAATTGCTTAACTCAGACAAATATTTAGTTTGTTTTTCTGATAAGGAAGAAAGATTTTTTTTCAGAAATGCTGAATAATCTTAACATATAAAAAACAAAAAAACAAAATACATTAATTCATAACTGTTTACACTTTTTAAAAGGTAAAATCTTATCCAGTCTTTCAAAATTCAATTTAGGGTCCATTAGATTAGAAACTAACTTCTCAATTTTTATTTTTTATTTTTTTAATAATCTGAAAATGAACACCAGTATAAAGTAACAAACTACCATTTCAAAAGCTGTTAGTGAACACCTTTAAACATTACATATTTAGTGACAATCATGTCAGAAAAACACCTGATAATCAAATCTTTCATAAAAGTTCATTGACAATAAATATTCTTTTAAAACCTAGATGAAAAGAAAAAAGAAAATGAGCCAATCCAGAGGGTGGCTTTCTCTTGTGGCCAATTTAGTCACTCTACAAGTCATACTGTGTATTGTATAAATCTACTTTACAAAAAAAAAAAAAAAAAAAAAAAAAAGAAAAGAAAAAAAGGATACTTATGTAGTAATGCTTCCGCATTGGAGATGACAATTCCAAGGCCAAAAACTGCATTGTTTCTAACTTCACTGTCAGTATCTGAGATTCCTTTCATGAAGACAGGGAAAATATCTTCTGTTAAAGGAGCAGATGCTTTTCCACAGGCTTCCAGAGTTTCTGCTAGAGTTCCAAATGCAAATGAACGGTCAGCAGGAGTTTGAGTACTCTTCTGAAAACAAAATAAAAGGGTTTAATAAAATATTCAACAGAATATTTAGGTCAAAGATAAGTAAGCCTAATTTCCTTTTTAACACTTTCACTGCTACTCATTTGCCCAGTGCTGCCCCCATACGACCAGCCATTTTCAGAGTCATTGTCATGTTAGCCGCATTTTCATCAGGAATAATTTCAAATTAGATACGAAACTACCATGACGTAGAGAAAAATCGAGGCTGACTAATAATTTGCATGATAGAACAGTTAGAATTTCCCATATTTTACGATAGATGGCGCAACGGGACACTCATACCAGCGGTATGCAAAAAAAAACGTAGGTTTCCGTACTTAGCTAGCTGGAGCAAGATAAGCAAAACGAAGATCTCCGTAGTTAGCAGCGGAAGTATTAATTGATGAATATTAGAGTATATCAAAAGTATTTTCATTTTTTACAGACATTTGGGAAATGAAAAATGAAAATATCTGACTATACTGCCAAAAATTGCTTTAACAATTTTAAAAAGTTGGTGATTTTGACCCAGAAATAAAGTCTAGAACTGGACAATCATCAGGTGTTGATTTCTAATGTAAAATGTAATCACTAGTACTTAAAAAAAAAAAAAAAAACTTTCAGAAAAGCTAGGATCATAAAATAAATATATAAAATGCAATGATGTATATATGTAGAATGCAAATACTTTAATTATGCTCTGTAACATAATTGACTTGAGAGAGGGGATAAATAAATAAAGAGAGGGTTATACAGAGAGAGGATAAAGAGAGACACTTTTCTTTCTCCAAAGAGACTAATAATGTAATCTTACATAATGTACTGATGAAAGTGATGAGGCAGATATTTGTGCATAATTCCATTCCTCTTCCCTACCTTTTTGAAACTGATCAAACTTGGGACACTAAATTAGTCCTACATTTTATTTTATTTCTATATAATAAAAAGGTACTGAAAACAAAGCACAGGATTGTGTTGTACAGGAAACTAGGAGTTGAAATATAAAATCAAGTATCAAATTACTGGGCAGAAAATAATAGATTGATTGTTGATTTGTTTTACCAGCATATCAACCTCTGTGGGTTATTTAATGCTAAAACTGGATTTTTATTCATGAATATTTCAGAACATTTCAAGTGGTTGTGAGGTTTTAAAATGATTTTCAAAATATCACAAACATGACCCAAATTGCTTGCCATTTTCTCTTGATGTGTTGTGTAATTTTGTTTTTATAATCTGTATATGGGAGTTTGTTGATTATTTCCATTGAGTCTTTTGCCCAAGTGTTGACTTCATGATTTCCTTTAATGCTCATATGGCTAGGAATCCAAGCCAATATTATTGTTTTGTGCTTTATTAAATGATGACAAGCTTCTAGGATTTCTTGAATATAGGGATGACTTGATATTTTCTTTAATTGCTGTTAAACTAGATAGGGAGTTGGAGAAGATCATAAATTTATTGTTTTGAATCTTCTATCATTTTAACTGCCATTTTCATGGCTTGTAGTTCAGCTGTATAAATGGATACATTATTTGGTAGCCTGGTTTGTTAGTGAATTTGTCAGTTTGTTGCTGCTGCACCTCTTCTATCTAGGATTTTTTATCCATCTGTGTAGAATGGTCTATAGTCACAATATTTGTCTCTTAATTCTCCATGTATGCTTTTGTTGATTGTATTTTTATTTTTTTTTAATGTGTCAATGTAAGGTCTATGTGAGGTTTCGAGATTGTCCACAGAGGTACCTTATTTACTGTGACTGGTGTAACATTATCAAGATCATTGTTTATTTGTTCTACTGCTTCTTTGATTCAAAAACCAAATGAAAGGATGACTGTTGGTTTATTTCTATAGAATTGAGTATATTGAGGTTTGTACATTTTTGGTATGTTGGGTTATTTGGTTGGTTGGTTGTTGGGTTTAACGGCATGTCAACTCCTATTTGGGTCATTTTATGCCAAAGCTTTGTTTGTTTATATATATAAGATGGTTATATTGTATAAAAGGTTAGGAGGCTGTTGGGTTTCATAATCTACTGTATTTTTTTTTTTGGATTGCTTTTTCTTGTGATTGTTTCTGATTGTATATTTTCATATCTACATCCATGCATGCATATGTATGTCTATACACACATATTTCCATACATATATACTATTTGAAAGTATTATATTTTGTTGAGGATCTTGATTTCTTTGAGAAAGTTGTATATTTTATCTGCATCTGTATTTTTAGAAATTTCTTTTAAACCTTTTCCATTGAAATATTTTTGTCTTATTTTAGTTATGGTTTTGCATTCCAATAGGATGTGTTTTATTGTAATTAGGCTTCCACATCTGCATTTTGGTGGATTTGTCTTTTTTAGTATATAAGAGTGGGTTAAGTATGTGTGTCCTATATGTATTCTGGTTATAATGACTTGTTTTTTCCAAGTATTTCCAAAAACTTTTCCCCATTTTCCTATTTTAGGTTTGATTTGAAAGTTTATTTTCGGTTTGGTTTTTCCATGAATCTTGCCATTTGTTTCTTATATATTTATTTATTTTAGATTTTAAGTCTGTATATGGAATTTGAAGTTTTTTGTCTGTCATTTTTAAAGATGATTTAGCCGCAGTATCTGCCCTGTCTCCTCCTTGGATGCCGACATGGCTTGGAATCCAGCAGAAGATGATATTTTTGCTTTTTTCCATTGAATGTAGTTTATATAGGAGACTTTGTATTAATGGGTTTTTCAATTTTTTCCCTTTTAGGGATGTTAATACAGATAATCAATCTGAAAAAATAATATAGTTTTCTCCTTTGTTTTTTGATATGACTTTTAGTGCTAGTTTTATTGCGTAAGCTTCTGCACTGAAAATTGATGCTTCATTTGGCAAGCGTTTTTTGATAATTGTTTTTTTTTGTTATTGCTGCGCTGCCTGTTTGTCCTTAGTCTTTTGAGTCGTCCGTGTAAATACTTTGATAGTTTTGATATTTTTCTTTTATTTTTGAGAATTTTTCAATGTATGTTGTAGGGTATGTTTTTGATTTTGATAATTTGTTTAAACTTATTATGTTTGGATTTTTGATTATCCATGGTGGTATGTTTGATTGGTTGGTTTTAAGTATTTGATTAGACAGTATATTATTTTCTTGGATGATTCCTTCCATTCGGAGTCCTAATGTTTTGATTTTGTTTGTGTTAAGATTAAACTTCTCTTTTTGATTTGGTGTAAGTACACAGTCGTGTGTGGGGTTAGAAGGACAGGAAGAGAGTTTTAGATAATATCGAGTTGCTAGTTTTTCCTTTCTTAATTGTAACAGAGGTTCGTTTCCCTCTACATGTAGACTCTCTATGGGTGAGGTGGGATAGGCTCCAAGAGCTATCTGAAGGCCTTCATGGTGTATTGTATTTATTGTTTTTAGATAGGACTTTCTAGTTAATTGGTAGACCATGCTGCCATAGTCCAGTTTGGAGCGGATCAATGTTCTATAAAGTTTTAGAAGGGTTTCTTTGTTAGCACCCCAATCTGTGTGGGCTACTGTTCGCAGTAGTTGAAGAGCTTTAAAACATTTTGTTTTTAGGTAATTGATATGTGGTTTAAAGGTCAATTTGTTCTGGGTCCAACAATCTATGGTATCCGCCGTTGGAATCGGGAATGGCTGTCGCTCGTTTCATCATTGGCGACGGATCACCGTGCTTGGTCGGCCTTCGTTCGGGACGCGGTGAATTCTTTGGAAGGAGCCGGCTTAACTGACCCAGTGTGAATGCCGCAACAACAACAAATACACTTCCCTGTGGTACTCCCTCTTCTTGCTTTTGATAATCAGATAGTGTAGCATCTATTTTTACTTGGAAGAGTCTGTTAAAAATCCTTTTACAAAGTTTGGTAGTCAACCTCTTAGTCCTAGTTTATGCAGATCTTTCATTATACCATGTTTCCAGGTTTGATCAAATGCTTTTTCTATGTCGAAGAATATGG
The DNA here is from genome assembly GCA_964036315.1 of Acanthosepion esculentum. Taxonomy (NCBI): domain Eukaryota; kingdom Metazoa; phylum Mollusca; class Cephalopoda; order Sepiida; family Sepiidae; genus Acanthosepion; species Acanthosepion esculentum. The sequence continues at coordinate 134,464,749 of OZ038478.1, forward strand.
CTATTAGATGTTGTTTGTTTAAATTGGCCTCTCTTATGGATGTTTCTAGTCTTATTATGTGGTCTATTGTGCTTCTTTCTTTATTATATCCATATTGATATTTTGATATGTGTTTTCCTTCTAGAAACCAATTCAATCTGGTATTGACCATTCGCTCCATTGTCTTACATAAACAGCTTGTTAATGCTATTGGTCGGTAACTTTGTGGATTGTTTCCCTCTTTGAGTATGGGAATTATTATAGATTCTCTCCATATTTTGAGAAATTTCCCAGTTGTCCAAATATTGTTAAAAATATTTAGGAGGTATTTTAGCGATTCTTGTGGTAGTTGTTTAATAAATTCATAGTGAATTTGGTCTGGGACTACTGCTGTGTTGTGGGATTGTTTTATGGCTTCTATTAGTTCCGCTTGGGTGAATAGGTTGTTGTAGGCTTCTGTATTTTTAGATGAGAAATCTAGTTGGTTATTTATGTCTTTTTGTTTATACTTTTGTAGATTTTGATTTTTATTTGTTTTAGAGTTTTCTGCAAATGTCTCTGCTAGTAGGTTTGCTATCTCTTTTTTGCTGGTTGCTTTAGTGTTGTTCTTTTTAAGGTGTATTATTGGGGATATTTGATTTTTACCAGCTATTTTTCTCATCATTTCCCATATTGTTTTTGTTTTGGAATGTGTATTTAGGCTATTTACATATTTTTTCCAACATTCCCTTTCGACTTCTTTTACAGTTTTTCGTGCTACTGCTTTGGGTTTTTTCATTTCAATCAAATTTTGGGTTGTAGGTTCCTTTTTGAATTTTCACAGTGCTGCTTCCCAGTTCCTGATTGCTTTTTGGTAGTTTTTGTCAAACCAGGGCTTAATTTTTTTATAATTATTTTGCTTTTTTGGTATATTTTCTGAGGCTATGGTTATTAGTGTTTTGAAATATTCTATCGAGCTGTCTGTGTCTTTTGACTGTATCAATAATTGTTTACATTTGTTTTTGAAACCCTCCCAGTTGGCTCTTTTCAGTTTCCATCTGATGGGGCCTACCTCTTCTTCTTTGGCAGGCTTTTGATTTTCTAGAATGATTGGGTAATGATCACTGCCACATGTGTCGCTGTGTTTTTTCCATGTATAGTCCATACAAATTTCTGGATCGCATATACTTAAGTCTATTGACGATTCTGTTCCATTGGAGGGGTTTAGGTAGGTTGAGGATTTCTGATTTAATAGACATAAGTTATGGGTGGTATTTACATTAGTCTGACACATGGCACAGTGGATAAAAGCATTGGTTAGATCCAGTGACAGACCCAAAGAGTGTGAGTTCGATACTCGGTTAAGGCAGTGGAGAACTTTCAGAGGGAAAATTAGCAGGAGATAACTGATAACTGACATCCATCAAACATGGCTCGTGGAACTAGAACAGTCTACCCCAGTGATCGAAATAAAGGGTTCAGTTCGAAATTCCAACCACCTGAAGAAGGCCGGAGCGTACAACGGCCGAAACGTTGTGACAAATATGGCGACAAAGATGAGGATAATAGTCCGACTAATGTAAATACTGTACATAATACCTCATCTCAGAAATATAGACAGACTCATAAGTTATGGGTGTTTATTATTTCTTCTAATATTTTACCTTTAGTATCTAGCTTTTTGCTATTCCAGATAGGATTATGACTGTTAAAGTCTCCTAGTAAGATTTTGGGTTTAGGAAGTTGTTCCATTAAGTTGTTTATTTCTGTTGTATTTATTGGGAGTATATAAATGGAAAGAATTGTGAGGGTTTTATCTAGTGTCACTTGTGTTGCTATTGCTTGTAATTTAGTTTTAATATCTACTTTACTTTGCAGTATGTCATTTCTGATCAATATTGACACTCCTCCATTAACTCTGTGTCTTGTATTGTGGTTATAGTGGTATTGTTTATAATTTTTAAGTTAGCATTTTCTTGTAAATAAGTTTCCTGTAAGCAGGCAACGGCTGGATACAGTAGTGATATAAGTATGAGTAGGTCGTTGTAATTAGATTTTATTCCAATACAGTTCCATTGCATGATCTTAAGTGCCATAGTTTTTTTTGAGTTTGTTGATGAGAGGAAAAAGAAAGCCGTTTAACTTTTTTTTTTTTTCCCCTCTCTCAAAGGTTTTGTTTGCTGGTGGATTTAGTTTCTATTTCCATATCTTCCCATTCTTTGGGTTGGGTCATTGATTCATTTCTAGAGGTTGATTGAGACTGTGGTTTAGTTTTTATGGGGTTGATTTTTTGTTGGAGAATTTTTCCATTTGTTATTTTCGTTTGCTTAGAGGATGTTTTTTTTGTGTCTTTGTTTTTGTTGTTATTTTTTGATTTTATATTTATGCTTTTGTGGAGGATTGAAGAACTCGCTTTATTATGAGAGCTTTGTTCTTCAAAGTTTTCTGTTTCTAATATATTATAGCTGTTGTGGAGGGGAATTTGTTGGTTTATTTGTATATTTTGATTGATTTGGTCTGGTTCTAATTTGCTCTTAGAGATTTGTTTCTGATTTTGGTCATTTATCTGGGTTTTAGTAGATGCTGTTATTTGATTTTTGTTAGTTTCTTTTTTAGTTGTTTTTAAAGTTTCAATAAGATTTTTAAGCTCTAAGACCAGTTTGCCGAGCAGGTCACTATTGCTTGCTTGGTCTGGCCTTTGAATATCTGCATAAGTATTTTCTCCCCAATAAGAATCTACTTTCTTCCTTGCTTCCAGGAAGGATATATTTTTCCTGTATTTTACTTCTGTGATCTCTTTTACCTTTTTGAAAACCTTATATGTTGTTGAGTATGCTGGATGGTTTTCACCGCAATTTGGATATTTAATTTCATTAAGGCACTCCTCCTCGGTATGATTTGGTTCCCTAATGCTACATTTTCCACATATTCTGTGCCCTCTGCAAGTATCCCTGTGGTGCCCAAATTTATGGCACTTAAAACATCTCGGGGGGGGGGGGGGGGCTGGTATATAAAGGTTAACTTTTTGAATTATGTACACAATTTTGATCTCCTTAGGCACTTCAGGAGTATCAAAAGTTAAGATATACGTATTAGTAGGTATGGTTTGACCACTCTTTTTCTTGATGATCCGGATGTGATCAATCACTCCTTGCTTTTTTAGAGCAGTTTTTATTTCTTCATCTGTGGCCAAGGCCAGCTCATGACTTCTTATAACACCTTTTGATGTGTTTAGTTTTTCATGGGCAAAGGTCTTACATTGATTGGTGTGGAATTTTTTCAATCTTGAAAAATTTGGGGCATCTTTCTAATTATCCACTTCGACTAGAAGATTTCCGTTTTTCATTGTTTTTATTGTTTTAGGGCTACCCTTTTGGGATAAAATTTTTTCGATTAGAAATGGAGATATTTCACTCAACTTTTTTCCTTCTAAGATTTCAATAACTATGAATCCTGGGTAGTTTTTCCTTTCTATATATTCAGAAAAATAATTTTTTTCTGATTTGGATTCCCACTCACCATCCGAGTTGAAGACATCAGAAACATCAGAGTGTGTTCTTTTGGCTTTGCCATTGTTTTTTTATTTGGTTTCTGGGTATTTTATTGGGGTAATCAATTTCCATGTATATATGTTTGGTTATTTCATCTTTCTTGCTCCTCACCCTCCTCGGAGCCCAAATATGGGAGATGTTAGGGGGGGAAACCCATTCGCCCTTTCATCTCAAGGATACAAAAAAGGTATACTCAATTAGTTGAGTTTCCACCATCTTTTTCTGATTCTTCCTTCCGTTTTGTCTTCCCAGTTTTCATCGAGTAAGGAACAGTCATGTAGCTTCGCCTCAATAATTGATTGACCCTTGCCACCGCCTTCTAACACTTACTTGGTTTTTGTTTGCGTTTATGGTAAAAGTAAAAAAGATGTTGTAATATCTTTGGATTTTATTTCTGAATGTTGTGATTGACATTTGCTAATGTAAGTGTTAGTGCTTGACATGACTAGCCGATTGATCGGATCGGGCCTTTCCGACCGCCTGTCTAGCCCAGAAAAGGGGCCAAAGTGGTGTGCTGCAGGACCATGATTTTTTTACGCCTAAGACATGGTCTGCTCAACCACCAGGATCCCCTCTTCAGGCATCACGGGTCGCCACCCACGGTCAACAGGTGGCCTCATTGAGGGACTTTTATTCTCTGCAGGGGGGGGGGGACAGTCAGCGTATTCTGATGCCCCACCGACAGGGCGGGGTTATTTAGTTTAGATCGCAATTTAAGTGCATATTGAAGGGATAATTTTTCCCATCTCAGAGGTAATGGTGGTTCTTTGGCTTCTATATAAAGACTTTGCATGGGTGAAGTCTGGAAGGCTCCAAGACTTAATCTCAGTCCTTGATTTTGTATAGTTTGTAGTTTTTCAAGATAGGACTTATGTGAAGCACTGTAAATGATGCATCCATAGTCTAGTTTTGATCTGATGTGTGACCTATATATTCTGAGCATTCATTTTTGGTCAGCACCCCAATTCAGTTTTTATATTACCTTTAGAAGCTTCAAAGCCTTTTGGCATTTTTGTTTAAGGTAATCAATGTGCACTTTGAAGTTTGCTATCTAGTAAGATTTCTAGATATTTTATTTGTTAGACTATGGGAATTATGTGTCCATTCAATTTTAATTCTGGATCAAAGTGATAGGCTCTTTATTTTTTTTTTCAGAAATGCATAAACATTTTTTGTTTTGGAGAAAAAGAACCAGCTTTCATTTGTCCATCTATCTTGTTTACACATGTTTGTAGATATCTTTCAAGGGAAAGCATTTTGGTGATAAGTATGACATTGAGAAATCATCTACAAATAGGCATTTTTCAATTCCTGTATTAATGGTTTTAATAATACTATTTATTTTTAGAATAAATAGTGTGATTGATAAAATGCTCCTTTGAAGTACTCCTGTCTCCTGTTCATATGTGTCCAATGTTCTGTTAACCATTTCATACTCTAAATGTTCAGTTTGACAGGAAGTTTTGGTTGAATATAGCCATTCTTCCTTTTTTCCCCATCATGAGCAAGTCTTTTAATATACCATACTTCCATGTGGTGTCATAGGCCTTTTCAATATTGAAGAATATTGACATCACATGGTGACCTCGAACCAGGTAATCGCAAATGAAAGATTCTAGCCATACAAGTTGATCATTGGTTCCTTGGTTTTTCTGGAATCCATTTTGGTAATTAGATAAGATATTGTTTCTCTCCAAGTACAACATTAATAGAGCATTTAACATTCTCTCCATTTTGCAAATATATCTTGTTAGTGTGTTGGGTCGGTAGTTTGTTGGTTTGGAATGGTATTTGTCAGGTTTAAGAATTGGAGGTCTGAACACCATACATCATTGAGGCTTTTGAGTAGTATTAAAAGAGACTCTTCTGGCAGGTGTTTTAAAAATTGTTAATGAATTTCATCTGGGCCAGCTGCAGAGTTTTTACTTATGAAAGTCTTTTAGTTCTTTCATAGTAAAGGGAATATTATATTCTTTAGTGTTTGAAGTGAACACAATTTTTTCTTGTTCCATTATATTTTTTAAATTTGGGAGTGTAATGATTTAAGGAATTTCTTTGAAATTCTGTTGCTATTAGGTTAGCTATCCCCCTCCTCCAGTACATTTGTTTTGGTTAAATGGACTGTTGCAGTTCATGATATCTTTAGATTAATTTTCCTTATTATTTCCCATATTTTATTTATTGGGGTTTTGTTGTTTAATTTAGAGATGGAGTTTTACCAAGTTTCGGGATTTATTTTTATATATATATATATATATATATATATATATATATATATATATGTGTGTGTGTGTGTGTGCTTTTTGCTTGTAGTTTTATAAGTTGATTGCGGTTGGGGGTGTGTAAGAATACCTTTAGCATTTTCTCCTGGTTTTAACTGCATTCTGCTGTGAACCAGAGTTTTGATTTGGTACGTGATTTAAAGGAAGATTTGGGTATTGTCTGTCTTGTTATTTGTGTTAGTATGTTTGTAAAGGAGACTACTGATCAACAAGTATACTAAAAATATTTGTGTAAAATAAATCCTAAGTTCTTAGGTATCGGTTGGTAAACAGAGCAATGAAATAGAAATTATGCTAGCACAATCAGTTCATGATATTGCTTACATACAAACAATATCTATTCTGATGTTAAAATTGTTTGCCTCCTTGAGGCTGAGGTAAGTGTCAGTAGTTGATATTTGATTCAGAGTAAGAAAAAGATTTCAAATGCTAATTTTAAAAACAGGCAATTGGAAAAGCAAATTCTTCTATCTCTACCACTCCATCCCTTCAGCCCCTCAACCTCCGGCGTTTTCCTCTTTGGGTTCAGGTGCCCACTCGGTCTGAACCAAACTCGGGTAGCTGGCTGCACGCTCCCTGAGTACCCGCAGATTGTTCGAGCGGTCACTGGCCAAGTTCTGCCTGCTGCCACGTTGTGTTAAATTTTAGATCCAGTAGGCGGGGGGTATTGTCCATATGCTCACGGTCAATTGGGGATGTAGGCATGGCTGTGAGGGTGAGCGGCAGGAAAATTAGAATGTGGTGAAAAAAGGAAATAATATCTGCAGAAGCCAAACAACAATGGGTAAAATATTGATGTATTTTATATAAGGAAACAACAACAGTAGAAAAGATTACAGAAAGGATAGAAAAGCAATTAACATAAGAAAAGAGGACTACTCCTCTGACAATTTTCCGAGAGAGAAAGGTGTGTATGTGTGTGATTAACTCATTCCAAATCGACTTGGGAGGATATGTGGCTCATAATTCCAGCCCTATGTGGAAGTGTAGCTTTTCAGTTTGTTGTCATAAGTGACAAATGTTAAGTTTCAGCAGCTTTTCAATGCGACTGCTACAACGACAATGATATTTCTTTAAGTCCTTATCTCTGACTCGTCATTGGACCGACTCACAGCGACGACAGTCTCTCTACCTCGACTGCTTCACCAACGTAACTCCCAATGTAACTCTCCAACTCAGCATAACTCGTGTCTATATAGCAACCAAATGTTATAAGCCAGGTTGTTCACGCGCTTAACACAAGTGCCACCATAATCACATGTATTTGCAAAGTTTCTGTTGCTTACTCAGATCTATTTCAAATCTCTTAGTGGATAAAATTAATTCGTTCATTGCAATTGTCTTTTCGATGACCAAATTCAGCAGATATAACTTGTGTTTAGATTAAATTTCGTTAGCGGTAAACATACACTGATCTTACCTCCCTGGTCCAATTTACTTCATTATGTTTTTAATCAAAAATATTATTTTCGTCTATTTTTTTTTTAATGACCCAAATTAAACATTGCCTCCTGCCCTTTGCATTTGTTTATAAACAAGTCTTCGCCAACCAGATTTGAAATTCACTCTTTATCCATTAGCCGTCTTAGGTTTCGTATATCATTGTTCTAAATTCTTTCCTATTAATAGCGCTGACAGTTTGTAACTTCACGGAAGATCGTGTTTTCCATTTTCAATCAATAAACGTTATATTTGCGTGTGTGCATTCATGTGGGTGTGTGCGTCAACCTATCTCTGTTACGATTTGGTTCTGTGCCAAGCTAATAAATATCTATTATAAAAATGAGTCACTTGTCTTCTGAATCATTTAAAAATTTCCTGTATTCTTTATTAATGTTTTAATCAAAAATTCAATATATTCTGAAAAATAAATCATCTAAAAATAATACCAAATACAATTTTAACTCGTACAAATAATATAAAGGTAAATTGCGTTTTTTTTTGTTATTTTTTTTAAAATCATTTTAATCTTGTTGGACTTAATTATTTCAAAACTTCAAGATATTTAGTAATAAAAAAGTAATTAATAATAAAAACAAAAAACTCACTGCTCTTTTAATGAGATCAGGTACAAAGAGTTTGAAGTAGGCCATAAAAGCTTCCCCACCAACCATTTTGGCAACAGCAGGCAGGATTTCTCCTGCAGATTCCACTAAGAAAGCATCATACTCTGCTTCTTGGTCGTCACTGCCATCATCATCATCATCATCATCTTGGCAAGCTGTCTGAAAAATGTCAAAAATAACCAATGATAATTTCATCAATTAAACTATAAAATTGTTCTGGCTCTTAGGGGTTGTTAAACAATTCAAATATCATTTTTTTTTTAGTGGGGGATAAAATAAATCCAAAGAAGCAATCCTTGAACCAAATTTCTCTGGCACAGCATTAGAAAGATTTTGTTTAAATATGTTGAAACTATGCCTCAATCTCAAAGTTATGAATGCAAATGGCAGCCATACTAAAAACAAATACTTCTATTTTTATTCATTTTTGAGAATTTTTTTTTTTCCATTTTACAGTTTTTACCCTATTCCAATTGCATCAAAATTTGATTTGTTGCCTTTCTTCAAGAAAATATGATTTTAAGTTTCAGCAGCAATAAACCTATAAATTTATTAAAGAGAAACAAAACTATAAAAACTAGGCGGAGAGAATCATTTTTTCTATTGTATTTACAAATACTAAAAGACTAACCTTGTGTGCAAATATATCTCTGGTTCTTGTTAAGATATCATCAAGCATACCATCTTCACACATAAATGGCTGGCCAATCTTGTCCAAAAGTTCTACGAGAGACTCAACAGCTGCAATGACGGTGGCTCGGTTATTATCCTCTTTAATACGATCAGTCAACATTGGTACAACAGTCTTGATCATACTGACCAATACTAGAATATAAAATAATTTTAATACTAACAAAATTGTTCATACAGAAAGTATACAGGCAAAACATTATTCTATAAAATAAGTTCTACAATTATAATTCTTTTGCTTCCACAATTGTATGTCTAAATGAAAAATCGTTTTTTGTAAGCCTTTTTTTAATGCATTTGACTTCACTATTCTAGAAGGCAAGTTGTTTAAAACATCAAATTCTTTGGGTAGAGAGACAAAACTATGAAATATATCAAGACAAGTATTTACCAAACAATTTGATTAATAAAACTGAAAACTGCACTTGATCCAGACTTACCTGCATGTGATTCAAGATCATTAGTCTCTTGTGCAACTTTATAAACACTGAGACAGAACTGAGCAAGAGTAGTAACAGCAGCCTTACGAACTGGAGCCAGAGGATAAGTAAGCACTTCTAGAACAGCTTCGTAACTGTTCTGTAGATATGGCATAAACACAGTACTTAAAAGAAAAAGAAACATGTTTTAACTGAAAATCTGTGACATTTTGTTTGAACAAAATTTGATATTACAACTACCAATGGAAAAGCAGATGAAATCTTTTCAGTTCTTAAACTTGATCGATTAAATGATGGCAGTAGAGATCTTTAAAGTCGAGTCACTGTAAATTTGTATAGTATATATTTTGCCAGGGCTATATATAGTTTTGAACTTTAAGTTATTCTTCTCTTAGATTGGTTGCCAACCAAAGCTGAAGAGCCCAGTCTGCTCTACAAGTTAACCCATAATTGGTGGAGAGAAATGGAACCATAATTCCCCAATAGTGTTTGTGTAAAAAGTGAATATAACAAAACTTGATTGGAATTCACTTGCCTATTTCTTTTGAGATGCTATCCATTACATCACCCACACATTCAACTTTATAAAAATCACAAAATATACATTTAATTTGTATTTCAAGATCAAATACTTCTATTATGTATCTAGATTCTTGACAAAATCCAAAGGAGAATCTGCAATGTTATCAGTCTTGATCGGGTATCTTGGCTTCAATCACTTCCCCACAGTTGTAACATAGCTTCCCTGTGCCTTTTCTATAAATATTTTCATGGTAACTGTTTTGATGAACTTTCCTCTTTGGTACATTGACTTCATGAATTTAACTGCAGTACTAGAATGACATCTAGGTTTCATCATTTTACTGTTGAAATTGCTAGATGTAAGCCATAAGTTCTACTCTAATAGTTTTTCTCTTGTACTTTTCACTTGTGCGAGCCTCTTACAGCTTCTTGCTTTACTGTCAACTATGACCTTTAAAAATTGAATGTAATATCAATCACTATCTTCTCCTTGAATCCTGTTCTTTTGTGTTCTCTCAATGTTTTCTCACTTTCTTCACTCTTGGCAATCCCTTACATCTTGTGTTGAAATGATAGAAAGAAAAAAGGAAAAAAAAAGCATCTTTGTGAGATTATATATGTGTATGAAGAAATATAGTTTTAAGGTGTGCTATATTTATGGTATAAAGTGCTGAATATCAGTGATGGAGCGTATGTAAATATAAAAGTGAACATTAAAGTCAACAATCAGAGGCAACATCATTGACCTGACGATTGCATCTAGCATGAAACAGCCTGTTGCCTCTGAGTGTTGACTTCAATGTTCACTATATATATACACACACACACACACACACACACAAAAGAAAATAATTTCTTCAGTCATGAACTTTCCAAGATATTTCATTGGCAGGTTACAAACTCTACAGGAATGAATTAATGAAAACAATGTATAGTGATTTGTTAAGTCAGTTTCTTTGCTTGCTGTTTTTTGCTAAACACTGAGAATTCTTCAATATATGACAGTTACCCCATATCATACCTCAGGAAGAACACCAGACATGAAGGCATAACAATGAAAAAAAAAAGTTTTAGACACTGAATAAAGAATTATGTTTAACATTTCCAGAGGGCTACCAAATGCAACAAATACCCAAGGAAGCTGAAAATGTTACCTGCTCTGAAAATAATGTCTCCTATTTATTTCTGCAGAAACAACAGATACAGAGTATGTTTTCAGTTACAAAAGACTTTTCCCATAGCCACTACTATTGGATATGCATTTTCATCAGCAATGAACAAGAGCCTGCATGTCACATGATAGAAATTTACACCATTTGAGACAACCTATTTTTCAGTGGTGATTATAGTGTTGTTAGAGGAAAATGTTGCCTATATAGTTCATCTTTCATTAGCTTGAACATATGAAAGTTGGAATATACTTAATCTAGACTATATAGTGGGTGTGGTATGACAGTACAGCCAAATTTGCAATTTGATCTATGGTCTTCAAATGAGTTGAGGTTTAGCGCTATTCTACTGCTGCTGAAAAGTCATTTTCTACAGCTTGAATTTATAAATTTGAGTTTTCATTTGATTCAGCATTGGTATGTAATGTCCTTTCTATCCAAAAAGCAGTGTACATCAAATTGTGTGGTCGTCTTGTCTGTTTTCCACATGTCTGCATGTTGAAAGCACTTCTCTTGACAGAGAGAGAGAGAGGGGAAAAAAAATAAACTGGCATTATATAGCACTCCAAGTCCCAGACCCACGCTGACTATTGGCTAATACCTGCCCAGTATCGTTCACATGCAAATAGTGTCACCCACTCTAAGTAGAAGGTCTTCTCCCAACAGCCCATTGTGGAAGAGGACAACTCCTAGTGCTTATAGCACTCCATACAACCTACTCTGAGTCTTATCAGGCTGACCCGATTCTCTGTTACACTACTCCCTGATCTGATCAAAGCACCAACATATAGTAGGCAGGCATTTCCTTCTGGTGCTCTTTAGCTGGGGGGGGGGGGGTGCTTTGTCCTTTAGTGTTGTCACTATCCATCTCCACTGCAGCAGGAGACATTGAAAATTTGGGAATCTATTTCCAACTCTCCATCTCTTGCAGGTCGGAGATCTTTAACATGACATGCCATCAATCAGGACAGATTGTGGACTAATGATCTCACCCACACCATATCTCCAACTTTAGAGGTTTTGTACACTGTCCATGGTGTTAGTGCAGGTACAGTGTCAATGCCCTTGAACCTAACATCATAAGTCTGAATTGCATTAGCTGGCGCAGTTAGGTTCGACGTGTCATCCCTCAGTGTTGCATTATACCAGTAAACAGCTTCTCGTATGGGGCACTGCTTCTACACTGCAATCCACTTTATGGTCCTATAGCACCTTTCTATTATCCTGTTTCTGGACGGCACACACACACACACTGAAAGTACAGCTGGACACACCATTCTTCCATGAAAGCCTTGAATAACCTGCTGGTGAACACATTATCATTATTGGTAAGGATTTTGTCTGGTGGACCTATCTCATAAAATATCAACTCCAACTACTGAATAATGCTCTCAGAATCTTGTCGTGCTAGGGGTCACCAAACAGAGAACTACATTGGTCCACAGTCAATCAAGGTTAGGTAATGATTGTGGCTATAATGTGTGATATCCATCCCCAGGCTGGACTATGTACTACAAACCTCTAGTCTTCCATTTGGCCAGTGCACTGGTGCCAGATCTATGGACAATTCAAAGACCTCTGAATCACAATCTTGACAGTTTTGCTAGGTATGGAGGGATCAACTTGCCTAACAAAGTAAGTAGTACGCTTAATACCAGGGTGATTGTCACGCAGATGTATTTGCATTATTTCACAATGTCCAAACACAACTATGGCTGCACCACATGCTTAGAGGAGAGGTATCCTTCTTCAACAAATCGAACCACCATATTCTGCAGTTAGTACCTAAAGGGTCTCCAGTCATCTCCCCATGAGCATCTCTCACACTGCCTTCATTTTCAAGCGTGCCTTTCTGGTTAAGGTGTCGTTGATCCAGCAGTATGTACATACAGAATCAGTGATCAGATGCAACACTTTCGCTTTCTACTGAAGGGCCAAGTTCATGAACATTGCATCAAGCTCAGCTAAGTTAATGTGTTGAGTGTCACTGTCGTGACAAAGCCAGCATGCATCCTCCACAATGTCTCCAGTCACCAGTGGCCAGAGAAATTGCATCCACCCAATGTTATTTCTTGGCCACTCATACACCAGCTTCTTTTTGCAGGGTCTTCTTGACACACTTTCATCACCATCTTCTGGATCATGCAATTCAGGGGGAATGGGGTGCATTAGAAGATTTGTTGTCCCAAATGTTGGTTACTGCAGTGGCCAGTCGCTTTAAGAATGTCACAGTTGCCCTAAGCTAACCACATACCAGAAAGTGACCTTCAAATTTTCCTCAGAGAGAGAACATATTACGATACGTGAACAGTTGGAATATCTGGGAACTTATTCCCTAGTTTCCATTGAAGTACATCATGCTCTCCTACCCGACTTGCAAACCAAGCACTTTTGCACCATCGTTGAGTCTCATGGGCCCCATTGCAGATCAGTCCAAAGTCAGATATATGCTTTTTGACGTGTGCCATGGAAACTGCTCTTTTGTAGACAAAGATGTCATCTGCGTATGCCAAAGTGCCATTTTAGATTGCTTCATCCTACAACAGTACTGTCTTGATAATTTCCTTCATTATAAAAGGCACCATATTGAAAACAAAGCCTAATTGTGTAAAGCAGTACCACCGCCCTTTCAGTAAAACAGTCTGCAAAGGCCACAACAACCAGTGTACGTGGACCTGTAGGTACACTCTCTGAAGGTTCAACAGTGATACATTACACCTGTGTTGTCACCATTCCCTTAGCTTGTCCACAGACATCTGCACTTGCCATGAATGTGTCTACATACTTCTTTAACTCTGTAATCCATTACAGGGCATACCTTTTCCTTGATCTCTTGGATAACAGAGATCAGAGGAACTAGCCCCTTGGGAGGTTTGAGCTCCTCCTCAGGACATGGTATGAGCCAGCCATTATCCAACCATGTTTTTAACTCCTGGTTATATTCCTTACACGCTCGCTTGGACACAGGATACTCTGCTATCTTGTTCCGTAAGCTTGTTGGTGCCTGATTTTCCGTCCACTTCCATGATGCTGTCCACACTTACTTTTTCTGACTGAACTCTAGACTAAAGTCCGGTTCTTCTATGGTGATTGCATTTAAAACTTTCCTTTGAACAGTAAATTTCTACGACACCTTTCATGAACTCTCAGCTTGTAGTGATGATACCACATTACTTGTGCTGATGCAATGCAAGAAACTGGAAACTTTTCTTGTAGTGTTTCAGCAGATCCTGACAGACTTGCATTCAATCTTTCAGTTCTTCTGACACAAACTCTGCAATATCCCAACATTTAACTTCATACAGAGTTCCTTGGTTGTCATCTGGACAAAATGATCAAGGTGCTTTTTATTATACTGGTAGCTGTGTAGAGCCACATGAAACTTATTTGTGTCTCACTCCCAGTTAACTAGAATTGATGGATGCATCTCCTCCTACTTGACAGGTATGAATTCAATAATAAAAATTAAAAAAAAATTTAAAAAAAAAAGAAAAAAGAGAGGGACAACTACCAACAGCTAGATTACAAAGCACAGCTTATGACAAACACTTAAATTACTGCATTTTCTAAATAAAGTTAACTTTGATTAAACTTACCCAATATTTGCAGCAAGTTCTCCTAAAGCACTGCAAGCATCTGCCTTTTCATCAATAAAGGAATTTTCAACTTGGATTCTTAAAAAAAAAAAAAAAATAAATGAATGAATAAACGAATGAATATATATGTATATGTATCTCCATTCGTTTATTTTATATATATATATATATATGTATCTCCATTCGTTTATTTTATATATATATATATATATATATATATATATATATATGTATCTCCATTCGTTTATTTTATATATATATATATATATATGTATCTCCATTCGTTTATTTTATATATATATATATATATATGTAGGTATGTCCAATTTTGACCTTTTTAGCATTTTTTTTTAGTTGTTTTTTTGTCAGTTGAAAGACACATTAATTTCGAAATTCTTGTAAAAATTAACTACTTGTTGGATTTTAATGAAAACTTCAGAACTTATTCAGAAATGAATGAACTTATTTTAGAAATGTTTGTCTCTTTGAAAGTCATGGTATAAATATTTTTTTTTTATATCTGTTACCCCCCTCGAACTTAATTTTATGAAAACACAAAAAAAAATTTATTTGCAACCTCAATTTTTTTTTTTAATTAAATGCACAAAACTCTGAAAAATCTAAATCATGGATTTTTTTGTTAAAAAAATGTCCGAAATTGTCCAAACTTTTACCTCAATTGTAAAAATACAAAACCCAATAAAACTAAGACAATATTTAATTAAGAAAGTTTTTAATGGCTTTTCTGAATAATATATACGAAGGTAATTATTATCTGAAAGAAAAAAAATTTTTTGATGAACAATAAATTTTTACATTAATTTTCTTTTTTTTTTCAATTTTAAATACACAATATGACAAAAGGTTGTTATATATTTATACATTAAGTTCTTTCTGCAACCTTATGGAAATGATATATTATGTTCTCTACTTTTTAAAGATCATAAATTTGAAAGCTTATTAAAATCTGACAACCATAATTATTTTAAAAATAATTTTTAATATTCCAAAATTGTATTTAAAATCATCTACAACGAAAGTACGGATGCACATTGTTGAAATAATGTCACATGAGTAGTTTCCTTTGATAGAAGCAAGTTTTTTTTTACTTCAGAAATGGCTTTGTAACAAGAAAACAACGCTTGTCAAGTTTTCTGAATATCGTCGTATTATTTTCAATTTTTTTCTTTTTCTATTCAAATATAATCGAATAGTGGGATAAAAGAAAATATCGACTATTTACAATTACAAAAAAAAAAAAACGCCCTTGGAAGTCCACCCAAATTTTCAAGTTCGAAATCGAATGCATAAATTCATTGTACATTACTTTGGAATTATTATCCACACGACAAATTATCAATTAAAACGATTTTTGGAGTTTAAATTTTCTGGAGTTAGCTCGCTACTACTCAAACTAAAAAATACTTGTCGAGTCAAAACAAAACCAACATAGCTGCTATTAGCATGTTAATTTTATTAATAAATAAAATAAAACTCATATTACTGCCATATAATTATTAATAAATAGAAAAAAATCTGCCTTAATAAAAAAGAAATAAAATCTCATTTCATTAAGTTAACCCGTTTCAATTAATGGTGTTTCATGTAATTTTTATATTCTCAGAAAAATATTTCATGACTGAAATAATAAACCTCAATTTAAAAAAATGTATTTTTTTTACTGTTTTATTTTTACTTGTAAAATTTGATTTTCTTTCATAATTTAAATGTTATTTTCAGTGCAGAATTCTTCCTCAAACGTAAGGTAAAAAAAAAAAAAAATTTGAAAGTGAATTTTAAAAAAAAAAAATCTAACCAGATTCACTTAAAATTAGAACGAATTATATCACTTTGGCGGTACCGTACAATAAATTTCAGTACCGTAAGTTGTGAATATATTGACGTACATCAATCAACGCCTGTCAAAATAGACTACACTGGTGGGAAATATCTCTCTTAAAAACTTTTCTGCTAAAAATGTAAGTAATGTTTCTTTCAAATTACATTAAGTATACTTTAATCATTCTAAATTTCCTAAGATAACAAAAGAAAAAGGTGTAATTTATTTTTCATGATTTTTTAACTAACAAACTATGATCTTTCCGACAGAAATGTCGATAAGTTCGATTTTACGAAATTTTTTGACTCGAAAAAAAAACAAGATTTTTAATAAAATTTTTAACATTTATAGGAAGGATTAAAAAATCTGAAAAAATATTCAGAAAATACTTTGGTCTTTCCTCTTTAATAACAACATAAATATTTAAACCTTAAAAATTGTTTTATCAAGTTGGGGACCTTTTGTCGTCAAGGTATACCACTTTTTAGCGAAATATTGGACATACCTATATATATATATGTATCTCCATTCGTTTATTTTATATATATATATATATATATATATATATATATATATATCTCCATTCGTTTATTTTATATATATATATATATATATATATATATATATATATATCTCCATTCGTTTATTTT
>OZ038478.1:134486512-134489012 GCA_964036315.1 Acanthosepion esculentum
AGTACAGGGATTGGCAACCTATGGCACACATGCCACGCCAATCAATTTCCAATTGTATGCAGCCGCAAATGATATCACGAAGTCTGAACCAATAACTATTACAACGCAAAGATATTTAGCTGTTTCTATATATATATATATATATATATATATATATATATATATATATATATATATATACACACACACACACACACACATTGGACAAATTAATTGGAACAGGTGCAAATTCCACTCCTATATTTAAAAGACCTATTATATTAAGAACTTTAACTAAAACTTTGTAATTGCAGGTTATATGTATTGTAAATACATTTATTTATCTAATTTACTCTCTTTGTCTTATTTATTTTTAGAATTTAGTAAAATTTAAGCTAAATGCGTGACCTCTCAGAGTTCGAAAAAGGGAAAATTGATGGAGGTCACATGGCAGGAGCCTTGATCACTAAGGTTGGTGAACTGTTTGGTTTTTCTAGAGCTACCATATCAAGAACTATGACGCAATTCGAGAAACAGGGCAAGACCTCTAGCAACCGTAGCAATTCGGGCCGGACTTGCAAACGTACCGATAGGGACCGACGTGTGCATTGAAACGCAATGTGGCAAAAAATCATCGGACTACTGCGGCCAAAGTGACTGCTGAGTTGAGTAATCATCTGAATAATCCAGTTTCTACTAAAACTGTTCGTCGTGAGCTCCATAAGGCTGCATATCATGGAAGAGCTGCCGTAAGGAAACCTTCTCTTCACTCGCAACATTCAGAAGAGGTTGAAGTGGTGCAGAGACCCCAATGCCTGGCCTGCAGACCAATGGAAGCAAGTCATATTTTCAGATGAGTCCAGTTTTTCTCTTTTCCCGACTTCAAGGCAAGTTTATGTGTGGTGGAAGCCCAAAGTTTGGGCCGCCATATTATGGAAATGTCTCGGTCCAATTGTTGCCCTGCATGGTAGAATCAACAGCAAAGATTACCTGTACATTTCAGGAAATCATATTCATCCAATGGTGCAGACTTTATTTCTTGATGTTGACTGCATCTTCAAAGACAATAATGCTCCAATACATACTGCGAGTGGTTAAGAATTGGTATGAAGACAATGAAAGTGAGCTAGGACACATGGAGTGGCCTCCCCAATCTCCAGATATCAATATTATTGAACATTTGTGGTACATCTTGGAGTGGCAAGTTAGGAGCCACTATCCTCCACCATCATGTCTGAAAGAGCTGGAGCAGGTATTAATAGAAGAATGGCTGAAAATTCCTCTGGATGAAGTCAGGAAGCTGTATGATTCCATTCCTGAAGCTGTATGTGAGGCTAAAAGAGGACCAATTCCATATTAAATAAATTTAATTTGAATTTAACAAGTGTTTCAATTATTTTGTCCAACCCCTGTGTGTGTGTGTGTGTGTGTGTGTGTGTGTGTGTGTATATATAAAATATATCATAGAACAGGTATATTGACCTTGACTTGTATCAAAATACGTATGCTGTTGGCACACTGAATGATTTTAAAACCATAAGTCAGGCTAAATTCAGTGAGCTAAAATTGGCCTCATTAAATTTTTTTCACAACATTATTATGAAGTCCAAAATTTAAGTCCCGATTTACAATTTAAGTTATGAAGGTGCAATATCTTGAAAAATAAGTTAAAACCATTAAAAACTTAAGATTATTCTTATTAGTTTGGGCATTTCCCAAAAAAATTTCCAATTTTAAAATTGTGGTCAACAAAATGAAAAAACAAAACCAGCAGTTACTTACACACACAACTTGTCATCTTCCTCCTCTTCCTCATCTTCAGGATCTGTATCCTCACTTCCAATATCTTCTTCAATGTCTATGAAGTCAGCATTTGGTGTATCTTCCACATCCTCTTTATATTGCAGCTAAAAAAAATAAAAAAATAAAAATCACCATAGAGTTAAAGGCCATTATATATTAAAATTATGATTTGCAAGAAATGTAATCAAATGAAAATTTTTCACAACTATTTCAATGCTGAACTGTAATACTCTAAAAAGATAGTTTTATTAACAGCATGGCCCAGCGTTGCCCGTGCTTCATTCAAAAATCGTACGACTCATACAGCAATCGCTATCACTTGACTTGAAATATTTTTGCCCTTCCTTGCCGTTAAAGGAGTGCTCTTTGCCGTGCTGATATTTCTACATGCCTTACTTCTTACCTATCTCACACAAAACAATCAGCTTTAAAAAAGGACTTGTAACTGGAAAAACTGAATGAAAAAAGAAGGTTAACAACAAATACTTTTTCACACCCAACCCAGTTCTGCGGAATCAGAATCAACGTTGAGTTTAAGCAAGCGAATGAGCCAATTCGTGTAAAGTGCCATGCAGATATAAATTTTTCCCCACTCGTGACGAATGCAGCTATCGATTTTTTTGCATGCTAGCATGCTAGTTAACATTCAGGTCAGTCAGCTGTTGGCTCCCACGCTGGCCAATAGAATCTTCCTGCCTATTCTTGGCAGCCAGCTATA